>CAUDNR010002480.1:43026-87212 GCA_958430865.1 Entrophospora sp. SA101 | reverse complement strand
TTATATGTAATAAAGTACATGATAAACTTTCTAATAAATATAGTATCATTTAATTGTTTCATGTGATTGTTGAGTTATGCAGTTTTTTGTGAAGGCAATTTTTTTTGTTACACACTGTAAGTAATTTTGAGAATATTATTCTAGCACTCTAAACCCCTACTTTATTGATTATCCAACTCTTCATGCTCTTGCAGTTTCTGGCAATAAGCAATTCCACACCTTACTGATTGTATTTCCAGCAACTGAGAAAGCACGTTCTGATGGAACATTGGTTGCTTTTATTGTAAGATAAATCCCGTGCCATTAAGATAATTTCAAAAATCTTTTTTACAATTTGCCAAAAGACCATTTTTTACAATTCAAAAAATCTTTTTACAATTCACGCCAAAAGTGTATTTTTTTATTTAAATGATCTGTTAAGATAATTTCAAAAATCTTTTTTTACAATTCGCCAAAGACCATTTTTTACAATTCAAAAATCATGCCAAAAGTCTATTTTTTACAATTTAAATGATTTATTAGGATAATGTCAAAAGTCTTTTTTTACAATTCACACCAAAAGTTTATTTTTTACAATTTAAATGATAATGTCAAAAGTCTTTTTTTTACAATTCGCCAAAAGACCATTTTTTACAATTCAAAAAATCTTTTTGCAATTCATGCCAAAAGTCTATTTTTTACAATTTAAATGATAATGTCAAAAGTCTTTTTTTTACAATTCACCAAAAGACCATTTTTACAATTCATGCCATAAGTCTATTTTTTACAATTCTTTTTACAATTCATGCAAAAGTCCATTTTTTAAAATTAAAATGATTTATGTCAAAAGCCTTTTTGCAATTTGCCAAAGGTCCATTTTTTTTTAATACAATTCAAAAAAAACCATTTGCAATTCGCTAAAAGACCATCTGTTAATATTAATTAAATTTATTTGAGGTCAAAACCACTTCGCCATATCGGGATATTTTAATATCCGTTTTTGTCATTTTCATTTACCTTCCTTCATTCCTATTGGTCAATTTAGTAATTGGCAAAACAAAAATAATCATCAACATTAAATATGGACAATGACTAGATAGTACATAGACTGTTTTCATATTAGGAAGTAATACCCTTAAAGAAAATTTTATATGTAGTGAAAATTTTCAAAGAAAATTAGTTTTGACAATAATATTTTGTGTTACATCTATTTTGGAACCGGTTCCAAGAACCGGTTCGGTTCGGTTCTATTGTAACCGGTTCCATGGAACCAGAACCAAACCAAACCGAACCGCCCCATTCCTAGTTTCATATTAACTATTTTTATATAGGGATAGTTCTATATATCACTTAAAAATAACTAAAATTTTGATCCTTGAAATTTTGATAATATCAATGTTCACTTTGTCTGGTTTTGTTGCAGTATGCCACATATAAATCAGGTGACTAATTTAAAGGTAAATTAATAATTTATTTTAATGCTGAAATTTATTATATATATATTTTCTAACGTGAAATGAGTGTTTCTCTATTATTCAACAATATAGCTAGTTAATTATAAGCAACACAAACAAAACAAGATGAGCAGACAAATAATTGAATCATTTTAAGGATACTGGCTGCAACTTTTGATGATGGTTGCTACCATCTTTGCATCATATAAAAATGATTGCAACCACCTTTATAACCATTTTGTTTCCTTTTTTGATTGTATCATGGAACACTAGATCATTTGGGATTTATAGATAACTAATATTTGCATTTTAATAAGCATTAAAATTGATTAAATAGATTTTGGTTCATAAAAAAAAATTGGATGCATTTCTTCAAACATGATGAATTTAAAAACTGTGGAATGATGCACATATGGCTTTGCCTACACAGAAAAAAGGACAGGAAAGTTGGTCTCATTTAACATGATATATGCAGATGTTCTTAAACCTGTCATAAAAAAATGTTGTATGATTTGGTCATGAAGTGTATGAAATTATTAACAATTGGATGAGTCTTTTACTATTAGTTTGTTAATTATATATAAAATAAGCTGGCTGAGGATTTTTAAATGCCTCTTTTTTAATATTAATAATGGAGATAAAGGATTAAGTAAGCTATTTTTACTTATGAAGAATTAAATAAATGTTTGCTAATTCTTTCTTTTTAATTAATAAAGAGTTATATAATAATGATAAAATGCAAATGGAGAAATTTATAGGTGGAAAATAAAATAAAGAATTAATTTAAATTATTTGTTCATTACAAAAGATCAAGTATTCTTTCTTTTTTAATTGATGAAAAAAAGAGTTATTAGAAAAGAACATAGATGGTGGATCTTTTTATAGGTGGAATTATTGTAGTAAACCACAATGAATCAATTTGTTAGTCAGCAGTAATATTAATATTTAATAATAATAGTATGGTTCAAGTCATCTATAAATGTCAGTCCGAATTTAAAGATCTTTTTTTTAATTTATTTTAAGCCGATCATCGGTCTTTTAGGAAATCAAGGGAAGATCATTCCGAAATTTATTTACATATTAATATAGACATACATGAAATGACCTAACTTTGAAACCTTATAACTCAATACTTTTCTAATAAATGAAAATTAAAACGATGGAAATGAAGCTTAGATCTAGCTTTAATTCTATCGGTTTACTTTTTTCTTTTTCTTTTTTAATAAGCTTTTAAAATCATGTGATAATAATTAAATATTTAATAATTTTATTAGTATCATGTGCAACCAATAAAATTATTCCCTCTATAAATGCATCCAAGGAGTGCACTTATGGAGGGTTTACTGTAGTAATTGTAATAGTTTCAAATTAGCGTCGTGGTACATAAAGTTGTAGGTTTTAGGCGACTTGCACTGTACACAAACAATTCGATCTTTTTGGCAATATGTCCGCCCAATGTGAGAGGTTTGATATTGGTCAAGTAATGGGATCAACACCATCTATCTCTTGTTTAATTTATTTATTTGATTAATTTTTTTTTAACAATATATAATAGATATAATGGTAATGATGATATTTTTGTGTATATGATGATGATCTGCAAAAATAAAAATATATGAAAATAAAATACAAAAATCTAGAATGATTGAAAAATAAATAATAAAATAATAATGGAAAAATAGCCTGTTTACTTGCTAATTATAAAATATTAATGATTATTCTCTTTTTTATATGTTTCATCCTCTAATAATTAAAACAAATTAACAATAATAATTTTCTAGCCATCACCGCATCATGATCGATATCAAACCATCCATCCATCACTTCCATTGTTGTTGTTGTTGTTGTTGTTGTTGTTGTTGTTGCGTGGCTTGCCTAATTCTACACGTAATCGACCTTGTGTTGGATATTTAACCTTTAAAAGGTTTTAATTATCAAGGGAAAGAATAAAAAATAAATAAAAAATAAACAGTAATTACGACTAAATTTCCTTCTCTTTAAAACAACAACAAAAATCAAATATTAATAGATAGTTAATTATTATAATGATGATTACCACTGAATTCAATTTCAGAGCTTCATCTAACGCTTCTTGAGTCTTAAGATCAACATGAGCAAATTGTTTTCCTGGCACATACCTAATATCAGCAACCTATATATAAATGAAGAATTTAAAAACATTGGTTGGTTTTATGTTTATGAAATGTTGTCCATTATTTCAAAAAAATTTTAAATATTATAATAATATTATAATAATAGACATACATCTTCATTATTAAATAAACCATAAAGTTCCTCAATCCCTGAGACTGTTCCTGTCCAAGATATAAAGATGGTAGAATAATAATTGTTGTTGTTATTCTGTTTAATAAAACACCAAATGCGTATTATACATCAATAAGGATATTATTATTTTATGATAATAATAATAATGATAAAAATTTACCTTTTGACGATTAAAAATCATATCATTTCCCATTTTAACAGAAGTATAAGAGCCAGGCGTCAAAAATTGATTGAATTGAAGTTGGGAATTGTGGGAATTGTGGTTCTTTTTATAACAACAAGTAATAGTAATGGTATTTAGATCACGTCAGAATAGGAATAGTTTCAAAATTGGCGCCGTGGTACATAAAGTTGTAGGTTTTAGGCGACTTGCACTGTACACAATTCGATCTTTTTGGCAATATGTCCACCCAATGTGAGAGGTTTAATATTGGTCAAGTAATGGGATCAACACATCTATCTCTTGTTTAATTTATTTATTTGATTAATTTTTTTTTAACAATATATAATAGATATAATGGTAATGATAGTTAAATATAATAAAATGGTATGATATTTTTGTGTATATGATGATGATCTGCAAAAATAAAAATATATGAAAATAAAATACAAAAATCTAGAATGATTGAAAAATAAATAATGAAATAATAATGGAAAATAGCCCGTTTACTTGCTAATTATAAAATATTAATGATTATTCTTTTTTTTATATGTTTCATCCTCTAATAATTAAAACAAATTAACAATAATAATTTTCTAGCCATCACCGCATTATGATCGATATCAAACCGTCTATCAATCACTTCCATCAATTAGATTTTGAGACGTGCGAATTTACAGAAGTACTTGGTTGCATGGGTATTGATGATAATGTATGGTTGTTGTTCATACTGTTGATGTCAGTGGTAGGATTTTTAAAATATGGCTGCTGCCGATTATTATTATTGTTGTTAAGACCGTTTAATATGTTGCCGTTTAATTGATGATTATTAGCGGTGTTAATGTTATTATAATAACTGTAACCAATGTTGTTGTTGTTGTTGTTGTTGTTGTTGTTGTTGTTGTTACTATTACGATAAATAGTCCCGCCAGTATTATTATTATTATTGTATTTATGTTTTTGTTGTGTTTGAATACCATTTGTAGTATTGTTTCTATTGTTATTATTATTGTTATTTTGACGGTTATTAAGGAAAGGTTTATTACCATTATTGTTGTTGTTATTATTATAGTGTAGTTGTTGCTGAGGTGGTCTTTGGCCAACTATGAAAATACAATCATTAATATTATTAGTGATATTTAATGGACATGCAAATATTGTTTCGATAAAAAATAAAAATATAATTTACCTAGATTATTAATGTTATTGTTAATATGATTGTTGTTAATCTTATTATTATTATTTAATTGATTAGTTGGAGGGTTGTTGTTGTTGTTGTTATTATTGTTGTTGTTGTTGTTGTTGTTGTTGCGTGGTTTGCCTAATTCTACACGTAATTGACCTTGTGTTGGATGTTTAATCTTTAAAAGGTTTTAATGATGAAAGGAAATAAATAAAAATAAACAATAATTACGATCAAAATTTTACTACAACAACAAAAATCAAACATTAATAAATAGTTAATTATTATAATGATGATTACCACTGAATTCAATTTCATAGCTTCATCTAACGCTTCTTGAGACTTAAGATCAACATGAGCAAATTGTTTTCCTTGCACATATCTAATATCAGCAATCTATATATGATGGAGAATTTAAAGCATCAGTTGGTTTTATGTTTATGAAATGTTGTCCATTATTTCAAAAAATTTTAATAATATAATAATATTTATAACAACAACAACAATAATAATAGACATACATCGTCACTATTAAATAAACTATAAATTTCTTCCTCTCCTGAGATTACTCCTGGCCAAGATACAAAGAGAGTATATTGATTACTATTATTGTTATTATTGTTGTAGTTGTTGTTATTATTCTATTTAATAAAAAAACAAAATGCGTATTATGTATATATTAATAATGATATTATATTTATTTTATGATAATAATAATGGCAAAAATTTACCTTTTGACGGTTACTGAAATTCATATTATTTTGATTATTTTGATTATTTTGATTATTATTGTTGCCATTATTTTGTTGTCTGATATTAAGATTATTAAGATTGTTGTTGTTATTATTATTAAGAGCGTTATTATTATTGTTATTGATAAATCTTTTTTGATTATTAAGCCTGTTCGTATTGTTGGCATTCATATTACTTGTGATAAAATGAAAAGGATTTTGATGACCCGGTTTATTTGTTGTAATAGCTGTAGTTTCATGACCTGTTGTATCAGTCTAAAATAAATGAATATATGTGTGAGCGGGTATATTATAAATATCGAATATTATATATAACATAATAATACACTTACACCGAATGATGGGGCACCGTTATTTTCAGAGTTTAAGGTTATGAGTTGAGGTTGGTGGGGATAAGGTTTTAAAGTAGTGTTATTGCTCGTTACTAAAGTATCTTCGTCTTTTTTTTTTTGGAAATTATCAATATGGAATATGTAATTAATTATTGATTGGAATTTTGCTTTCCCCTCATAAAAAATTAATTTTTTCAAAATATTTACCCTCTGATGACGATAGAACAATGTTGCTGTTATTTGTGTTTGGTGTGGAAGGGGGCCAAGTAAGACGAGTATGACTCTAAAAAAAATAATATAGAGAACAAATTGGCAATAGTTAATTTGATTAATTGATTAATCAATATTCAAATATATATATATCTTCGTGCATGATACATCTTTTCAAATAATAATCATCATCTCACCTCTGATAAATGTTCATCAATGGATTTTGATATTGTGACAAGCAATTTTAATTTATTTTCATCTATAAGATCCGACGTCTTCTCATCAGTATTGTTATACTATATGGGATTTTTTAATTTAGCATTTATATATAAATATAGTTTATAAATAATAATGACTATGTGACGTGATGATGTGATGATTGAAAATTTACCAATATTAATTTAGTATTTTCTTCTTGTAATGCATCAATTCTTTCATTTAATGCTTTAACTTGCTCGTTCAACTTTTTGATTTGTTCGTCTTTAGACTATTAATGATATGAATTATTAATTAACATTAATTAATTAATAATGATATGATCTTTATTATATAAATAAGTTACCGCTGAATTTTTTTTAATTTGCTCTGCTAACTTTGAAATTAAGTCAAATGGCTCTAAGACCTGTCATTTGATAAATAAATAAAGTATATACATATGAGCATAGACATATATATATGTATATATATAATATAAAACGAAATAAGATCAAATTGAGTAATAAAAAAAACTAAATATGTACCATATCATTTGAAGGGTCGTTAATAAGATTATTACTGAATTCCATTTTTTAATTTTATTTTATTTTAATTAATTTTTTATTATTAATTATAATAAAGTTGAGTGATTGAGGAGGAAAGAGAAATAAGAAGTCTCAAAATTTATATATAATATAGAGGAAAAAAAAGAAAGGAATATTTATCAAGGTAAATAAATAATAAAATGATTAAAATGAGTAGGAATAAAGAGGAATTTTATTATTGCTATTATTGGAATAATAAATTTTTCAGAAAGAAATATTTTCTGGTATTTTTATCGTTATTGGTTAGTATTAATAAATTTATTTTATTATAATGCAGTAATAATAAACAGAAAAAAAAACTTTGCAAATAAAATTTTTTCTTATTGTTATGTATACGGCTATTGTCATTTATTATTATTATATATTTTGACTAATATACCAAGGCATTACATTAATCAAAAACCAAGATACATCTAATATATTTAATTAACTGCATTCAATTTTAATTTTTTTTTGTATTACAATTAAATTATTTACTTTCTATATTATAATTACCATTTCTATTTTAAAATTTTTTAGAGTTTATAAATAAATGAAATTTTGGTGAAATCATTTGACAATAATAAATAAATAATTCCTAATAATATCCTCAATTATAGAATAATCGTAACGAATTGGCTTAGTGTTAGAGATCAGAAGATCATTAAATTTGGAAATTAGATTCAAAGAATAAAATTAGAATTTAGAGTAAATCTATTGTTATTATAATTACTATTACTATTGCTATCATCATCATCATCATCACCACCATCATCATCATCATCATATCATCATCATCATATCATCATCATCATTATTATAATCATGTCCTCTCGAGATAAACTTTTTGATCATTCACCCTATAATACGCTTATTTTACACATTACCGCCAACACACACATCACACTCGCATATTACTCGCATATTGCATACATCTGCACTTTTAATTTTCTAATTTGTCAATTAATTAAAAATTTTCCGATATAATATTTTAACATTTATTACCATATTAATAATATACAATAATAATGTATTTTCACACACATATAAGTGGTTGTTGATTGATATGTTAATACGGAAAGAGAGTGAAAGGAAGAGAGAACGAGGATGGAGGTAACTTTGAATGCCATTGGTTAACTTTTATTTCCAAATAAATATTTCAGAGCAAACAGATACAATTCTCACAATTTTTACTAGCTCAAAATAAATTGTGATTTTCAAAAAAGCCTAACTAATTTAGGATATGGGCATACAAAACCAGACAATTATATTACTATTGCGCAAAGATCTAAGGGAATAAAATATTCTAACATCACAATTGTAATATGATTACAATTTAACAATTTTATTTGTTATCTTCCCTTTTTCTTAAATGATATATAGAACTATATAAAAATAATTAATATGCATCAGATCCACTATGTAACCCAAGTATTACAGCATTATCAGAAGTATTTTGAAGAATGAACAAAGGAAAAATATCGCTCCTTATATCTTCAAATAAACATCTAAGGAAAGAAAGTGTTTACCTGTGAAATTTACCAAGAAGGAAAAATTGTAATCAATAAAAGAGAACCATAAAGAATTGCCCTATTTAAATCAAATTAGGTAACATAATGCCGATCATAAAATTATATCAGAGCCTTCAAGATAAAGGAGATACGAACATGAAACTAAAGGAGTTTTTAGATTACAGAGCGTTTTTGTAAATAAAAATTTTTTTTATTTATAGAAAAGACATTGAAAAAAATCGTTAATAGATATACTTTGTAACCAAATGGGCTAGAGCAAAAGGCTCTCTGTAACTTTATTATATATGGAAGACTTAAAATAAAAAGTTTAGTTCAATTTTATTATGAAAAAAAAAAAGTTATCACGGTTTAAAGTTATTTGATTTATTATTAAACTTTACCATAAAAAATTTCCATTGTAAATATATAACTGAAAAATTGATAGAAACTCCTTTTTATAATTCATGCTTTCAAAAAAATATATTCTCGTCAACATGAATATAAAGATACTAAAAAATCCGCACATAATAAATATTAATATGTTTGATGACAATAAAGAACCTAGAAAGAAAAGAAAAATAATTTACTACTTAACTTAGATTTAATTATCAGTATAGGTGAGCATATTTATACTATCTTTTAAAAATTTGACAAAAGAGGGTTGGTTTGGATTCCTTCAATTATTCTCTTTAGTATTAGGTGAATTTTATCGCTTATCGTTTTTTGTAATTCTTTGTAGTTTTTTCTTTTTATTGGTTATATAAAATTTTTGTTTTAGTTGCGGAATTTCTTGGCTTGTTAATTTATTTTTTGATTCTTGTTATCTCTAATTGCTCTAATTCCTCTACCGATTGTCTTTCTCTCCATTCTTTATAGCTAGTGTGTTTCATTATCTCTCTCAGCATTATCAGCTTGTTCTTTTCAGTCTTCAATAATTTGATTATTGTGCTACTTTCCTATTTCTCAATTATTTAATTTTTATCTGTTCCTATTTCTTCATCAGTTGGCGTGTGATGCTATTTCAGCAATGATTTTCTATTTTTTCTTTATTAAACTAATTATCCTTTAAACAGTCAGAAGTATTATTTAATGGTAACGATCTTGCATTCTTATTGGTCAATTTGATGATCAGCAAAGTAAGAATAGTCACTCGACCAACTATTAAAGATTTACAAAAACAATGACCAAATTTCTATTTATAAATCAATTGGTAGAATCTCAAGGGTCATTTTATATTAGGAAGTAATGAGAAAGTTTTATATATTAATATAGGAAAAAAAAATTTTTCGGCTATATATATATATATCAATAGCCGAGAAACCCATTTAAGGAATAATCATCCTAAATTGTGTGTTACGAATTAAATAATGGAAATAATGGAAATAATGGAAATAATGGGAAAGATAATGTATCCGACCCTCTTCATCAGTAATTGATTTAATTATTGAATAATAAAAAATTCTAAAAATGTTATCACTATTATACAAAATTTTAAACCTTGATATACAAATGTTTACTTTGTCTGGTTCTGTTGCAGTATGTTTCATATTATAATAACCGTGTTGATTAAATTAAGTAAATGGTATAGTAATAGTAAGTAATAAATTTTTTTTTTCGCGCCAAAAATAAAAATGGATCGGCTTCAATGACAAAAAATTTTTTTTGATCGTCATGGGGTAATGCACACTTCATTCCTAAAATTATTATTATTATTATTACGATTACTATTATTATTATTATTATTATTATTAATTTGACTTACTTTTTAGGGCATTTAAATTTTAAATTATTAAATTGCAGGGGAAGTGTATTAATTAACGAAAACTAGTAATCTTGTAATGGAATGGGATTTAACCAAATTGATAAATGAAATGAGATTTTTTTAATTATAAATAATAAACAAAATAAAAGTAAACAAAACAACAAACAGGTTATTTATAATAATGGCACTTAAATAATTGCTTACATCGTTATCACTGAGTAATTAATTAATTTAGATCATGACTACGTAGGCTATCGCTTAATTTTATATATTTCCATCTCGCTTTTCTCTTGTTTTCTTTATCTGTTCAATTTATCTGTTTATTATTTTTAGATCAAACTTTCTATTCATTACATTTAATTGCAATAGCAAACACATAACAAAGAAAACTAGAAATTATGAAAGACAAAATATGTCGATAATGAATGACAAACGAATTACAGTTAACCTAATACAACAAATTGTAATAACGATGATCAACAGCGCGTTTATTTATCGCGCGTTATTTACCGATAAACCAACCAATTTATATTGATTGATTCTTTAGGATCTTTCCTTTTCTTTCATTATTTCTTTCCTTTCTCATCAATTAATCAATTAATCGATGAATTGGTTATTTGGGCGTAAACTATGAATGCATGTTTTTTTGATTTAATTAAAATTTCAAAGCAAAGGAAAGAGCGGAAAACTTTGTTGTGATTGTTTCACGCATTTTTATTATTCTAATCAATAAATCAATTTGTAATTAATTAATAGTCTACACGTACATACACATCTTTTGCATATTCACGCACACATTTTACAAATAACCTGACCCTGATCCTGCCTGACCCTAGCTTTAAATCGTTATCATCATCATCACCATCACAATTGCTATCACAATAACCATCATCACCACAATCACCGTCACAATCGCAATCACCATCACAATCGCAATCACCATCACAATCGCAATCACCATCACAATGCAAGCGCGCACGAACCTATATTGTGATCATTTTGATATAAAAAACTGGATAAGAAATATTGCATGGCGTGATCAGAAATCATAAACGCTGCGTAATCCATGTATAATATTATTTTAAAAAAATTCACCGTAACAAAAAATCATGATATGGTGTGAACATGGATTTTTTTCTTTTTAGTGGTTGAAATTTATCAAGTTGTTTAAGATCACAGTTATTAATGTTTTTTTTTCATGCCTTTTAATTGTTCATATAATATAACATTATGTAAATGTTCCAGCTTGATTTATGGTTATTACATCATCATAAAGAATAAAAATTCTATTACACATTCTGGGCACAATATTTTTTTGGTTTAAAGATGTTCTTTCCTTACTATGTCAAGTTTTGTTATATCAGAGGTTCTATATGATGTGTTTACTTGATTCGAGTTTGATAGCATTTGATAATTTAGGCTTGAGTTTGATTAATTGTTTGATGAACATAAACTCACAACTGCAAGCAATTATTAATATGTTTATCAGTAAATTTTACTATAAGTTTTGTAATAATAATCACGCCCGACCGTGTTATTCATACTCTTATACTTGATTGAAACTATTTTTTTTCAATGATAAAATCTATAATCAAATCTTATTATGTCCACATCGATGTTGTAGTCTAGGTAAATAATTTAATCAGGATTGATAGTAATACTGATGCATGGCGATTAATTGTAACTAAAATTACCTATTGAAGAATGAATGTGTAGTTTGATATGATATGTAAAATAATTAAATACTATTTATTTATTTGTTAATGAATGCAAGAAAAAAAAAGAAATAAATTATAAAAACAATTTTTAAAATATTTTGGTTGCTTCTTTTTATTGCCACCACCATAACCTTCAACACCACTATCGTCACTACTAATAACATTGCCACCACTACAATATTGTCACCATTACTGCCATCATTTTTTATTTCATATGCATTGGCATAAACACTGAAGCATTACTGTCAACATATATTCAATTAAACTATTTGGTTGAATTTTTTTATTGATGATTCATCCTCATCATCTATTGATATAGTAGATTGTTGACCCAGTTTCTTTTGTAATTTAGCCTGTTCAATTAATTTACTAAGTAGGTGGCTTGTATAGAATGCATCCAAATGGTATTTATCTCTTGACATTTTAATTCTGCCAAGTTAATAATCTTTTCAAGTTGGTAATGATAATATTATGGAAACAACAATGAATTTTCCATGCAGTTGGTCCACTTTATGTATTTGAATCCCAACATTTTCAGCATAGAATTCAGGGGTGTCTTTGGTGATTTTAGGTCTCATTCTTCCCTGAATATCCATTATTAGGTAATGGTCATGTGGCAGATTATGAAAAGGTTTTTTTACCTGTGGTCAATTCCCACATAATCATCCCAAAATTATAAATGTCTGGTTCTTTTGTATATTGTTTACATGATAATACTTTAGGTGCCAGATATGGAATGACTCCAAAGATCTCATTTGGATTAAATTATTAAGTAAACCTCCATTTTTAGCATATTTAAATACCAACATATATTAATTTATGCTTAGATCTTTTGTAATGTCAAAGCATTTGTTGACAAGAAAATCCATTTTACTATTTGCTTCTAAATAAATTATAAATATAATTAAATTATTTATTATATAATATTATATAACAATAATCAATGTTACCTCTTTTAAAATATCCATAATTTTATCACTTGAGTTATATACTTTTTTTAATACTACATTTCCTTCCCAACTCCAAATTGCTTTATAAATTTCACTAAAGCCATCTTTAGCTAAATATTCAATATTTTTGAATTCATTAAAGGGAATCCATTCAATATCAATACATCTATTTTACATTTATAAAGAAACTTGGTTATTTCTTTATTTCTACAATCAGCTGCTAAGTTCTTACTCCCTCTGGTTTTTTGTTGAATAGTAAAGATATTCTTTGCAGTAGCATTGTAATTATTCACAATACACATCTAAACTCGATAAGTCGGACATTTATTTATATTATAAAGTACTTTAAACAATTGATTGCTGCGTCCGACTTGTCGAGTTTAGATGTATTGTTGAAATCTTTTACAATGATTGTTGTAACCTTTTTAGTAATGTTGTAATTGTTGACAATGATGGTTGTAACATTGTAATTATTCACAGCAGCATTGTTGAAATCTTTTACGAAAATTGTTGTAATCCTTTGCACCATGTTGTAATTATTATTGTAATCTTTTGTAACAATGTTGTAATTATTCATAGCATCATTGTAATCTTTTGCAACAGTGTCAGCGAAATCCTATTATGAATTCCGGGCATTCTGATAAAGTTTTATCAACGAACTTTTGTTACAACGAATTTAAATGGTCAGTTCCATACATTCGTTATGACAAGGTTAGACTGAATCAACTTATATCGAATACGCCGGTGAATTACATTAAAACGTAGCAATTAAAATATTGTTTTGTACAATTTCTTAGTCATTTCCTGTACCATTGCGTCCTCTACAATTTTCTGAGCGTTAGTGTTGTTTATTGTAATAATATTATTTGTGGGTGTAAAACTATCAAACGATAGAGACCTTATTTCATTTAACATTTCTGAAGCTAATTTCTTAATTGAGGTATTAATTGTGGCGTGGTTCAATGCCAAATCATGGTTATGTTCGTCACAAATGCTTGTAAACAGTTTTAGTTACAGGTATTATTAGCATCAGTATCTTTTTTTGGCTCATAAGTGCAGCTACATCTGCAGGCAAATGTTCTTTTTTTTTTTTTGCGATTATCGTTTTATCAAAATCCTTGTTCATTACCATATCGATAAATGAAATTTCCAATCTGATCCCAATTGTCAAATTCTTAATATATGTAAATTATTTATATATTGATTTTGGGTATCAAAATTGGTTTCAGATATCCAAATCTTTAAAAATGTTGGTTTGTAACAAACATTGATTTAGAATTGAATCAGATGCGGCAGTAACTTATCTATTTGGTTCACGGTCACTGATTAGTTTGGGTAGAGCAGGAGGATTTGATATTTTATGATGCAAATATTATATTTATTATTATTATATTTTAAATCTATTAGAATAATTAAACAAAGATGATTCCTAATATAACTAAATAATATATCAATAATCCATATTATCCTTATTAATACCAAACCAATTATTAGTTGACAAAGAAATTAATTGTTCAATTAAGTAATTGATCTAAATTATTATTATTATTAAATAAATAAAAAAATAAAATCATAATGATAATAACAATAAAATTATAATGATAAAATTTAATAAAAAATATGTAGTCAACTAAATAACATATCTCTGTTGGCAAAATAATATCTATTTTAATTCTGTACTAAACGCTATATCCCACACCTTACTCGTAATTCCATAACCTAATTCATAATTTTTATAATGATGAGCCAAATGGTAAGTTTTCATTGTTTTGAAATGGTCACCAAAAGGTTTAGCATGATGAAGATGGTAGTGTGTCAAATCATAACAAACATAACCAAATACTGCGCCAGCAATTATACCATGTGCTATATTTTCAGGAAATATCATTTTTCCTAATGTTATAATTGGATATGCAATTGCACCCCCAAGAACCGGTGGCATGACAAGTCTTAGTCTGTTTAATTATATTTATTTATTTATTATATAATTTATACGTTAGAAATATTCAACCAACTTCATATAATAAAATAATAATTATAAAATAAAAAATAAAATACTGACTTGTCCATAGGTAAATAATGGTGTATTCCATGCAAGGTGAAATGTATTGTAAGTGCATAAGGATGATCAGGTAAAAAATTGTCAACATGAAACAAAAATCTATGCAAAGTGTATTCTAGTAAAGTCCAAACTACAATACCGCATAAAAATAACATAAAAACTAGTAATGGATTTAAAGCCTCGGATGCCATGTATCCATGATAAACTGATATTGGAATCCATAAAATTGGAACAATGTACCAAGGCGTTTTGGTCAATAATTCTAAATAATCATTTCCGAATAACTTTGCTGAATATGGAAGATGGCGTGGTTGATGAATTTGCTTGAGATAAAATTCTTTGGTGAAATTACAATTAAACATTTGTAAAAATAATGGTTTTGTTAAATCCAAAAATTTTTCTTTTTGATAATCATTAACTATGTTTGTATTTTTTACTTCAAATTCATCTGCTATTTATTTTGATCAAATAAAAAAATAATAATTGTAATATTAGTTTCAAAAACAACAACAGAAACAAAAATTATTATTAGCGTTTACAATTATATAGTTGTTTTTTATTACCAGTTTGGACCACTTCTCCTATACATGACTCTAATAATACTTCATAAGCTATTTCAGAATGCAAATGTGAAGAAGGATCTGACAAGATGTTTGAAACATCTTTTCCTGCCCAGTCTTTAAGTAGCTCAGGACCTCCAGGATGATCGGTTACAAAGTCTGTCAGATCATATACTTTTTTATTGTGGATTACCCAAAGGTCAGAAATGTCATTGTGTCTTGCCACTTCTTCAACGGTATATCTGAAAAGTATGCGTCCGGGCATTTTTTTTTTTTTTTGTGATTCACAAAGCAAATAAGTTTTTTGGGTTATTGACTCTTTATAAGTGGGCTGGTAGTGGGCTGGACTGATGGCAATAAAAAATCTATCGTTAAATTTTTTTTTAAATAATGTTACACGATAAGTCGAATGTTATTATATAGATGATCGTGATCCCCGGATCTATAATGGATTACCCATACATGTTAATATTAATATATGGGAGAGAAACCTTTCTTTTATATAAAAATTTTCAAGGTTGGATGCATTCTAATGATAATTATTCTATAATGGATGACAATGAACATATTTAAAGGTAACTCATTTATAAAATATTTTATTTTATTAAAAATAAAAGGTAATGATTTTTGAATGCCGTTTTAAAATCCAACTTTATATTCATAAATCTTTTTAATATAATATGTGCCGGCACCAATTGATAAAATACTTAATGTTAATGGGATTGGTTTCTTTGTCTTGATTGCTCTTGGAATCATTGATCCTGTCAAAACAGTCGATGCAGCTTATAATAATATTAATATATGATCATGTGATAAATAATATATTAATATAATATTCATAATGATAAATTTCTAATATAATTAATTAATTAATTACCGAGAGCAGTTTCATGTCCATAATCTTTATTATTTTCAATTAAATAACTTTTTTAAAAATAAATTTTTAATAAATAAAATCTTTTGATTAATTATTAAATTTTTCAAATAATTTTACCCAGCTATTAAATAAAGTGAAGATACTCCTAGTCCTGCTGTTAATGAAGGAACTGATCCTTTTTTAGCATAAGCTGCAATCCCTCCGATTGCACCTATCCAATAATAATCATTTTATTACTTTTCATGATGAGTTATTATTGATTATTAATTATTAATTATTAATTATTAATTGATTGATCTTACTTACATATAGCTCCCATTGTGTAAGAAGGATGATGTGACATTATTTTTTATTTTTTTAAAAAAAAAGATTTGACGAAGGAAAATTTTTTTGAAGATTAAAAATAACGAGATGATTCTTTTACGTCATGCTTTTGTTGTACGACAAAGTGTTGAGGTTACATAATTTTAAAAATTAAAAAATCGTTGAAAATTAACTGCTGATAATTTTTTTTATAAAATAAAAAAAAAAACTTTAACAAAAAAGACACGAAAAAATAAAAACAATTTCTTAACTCTCTTTAAACATTTGCGATTTCGAATTCCCACTAATACTAATATTATTAATTGTTCATAATTTTGTTTTA
Source organism: Entrophospora sp. SA101 (assembly GCA_958430865.1). NCBI lineage: Eukaryota > Fungi > Glomeromycota > Glomeromycetes > Entrophosporales > Entrophosporaceae > Entrophospora > Entrophospora sp. SA101. The sequence goes on along the minus strand of CAUDNR010002480.1, from coordinate 69,991 downwards.
TATATATATATATATATCCATTTTCAATAATGGAACCAGAGGCATCTACTTCAAATCTTTATACAACAACAAATTCAAATGATCTTAAAACCATACCACTTTCCAAATTCTTACAGCTTTGTCCTGCAAATTTTGATTATAAACTGTCAGAGGATGCTAAACAGAAAATACTAGGGAGATTGTTTTCTGAATTTTGGAAATCAAATGAAGATTACAGAGATTTATTTTTTCCAAATGGTTTTGGTGATGGCAATTATGAATATAAGCTTAGTCTGGCTCAAAGTTCTAATGTAAATAATCATTCCCTCGAAAAAGGAAGACCTTGTGGTCATGTATTCAAAAAAGGTGAAGGTGTTTATAGATGCAGGTATGAATTAGTTTTAATTTGTGATTAAAAGCGTACAAATATATAGATTTTATTATAGTCAAATTAAATTAGATTTAAGATAGATATTTATAATTAATCTTAGTATTATTAATATTGTTTACAAGATAGCTAACATGTCAAGGTTATTGTACATCTTATTATTGCATTGCATAGAGATTGCGCAATTGACGGAACATGTGTTTTCTGCACTCGTTGTTTTCACGCAACAGATCACGAAGATCACGACGTTATTTTTTCTATAACTACTAGTTGGAGTGGATGCTGTGATTGTGGTGATCCAGAGGCTTGGAAAGTTCCTATTCATTGTGCTTATCATTCACCCGAGATTACAAATACTTTGGATTCAATTAACAGTCGAAATTTACCAACTGATCTATTAAATTCAATTCATGAAGCAATATCCACTGTGCTTGTCTTTATGATTGATACTTTATCTGCTTCTCCCGAAGAAAAATTGCCTCCTAGTGAAGTAGATCAAGTTAAAAAAGAGGCAATCGAATCGAGCTACTCTATTCGATATCTTACCACTACTCCAGATGAAAAATTGTTTGCCATAATACTTTGGAATGATGAAAGTCATTCTTTCAGTGAAGTCATTGATCAACTTGCTGATGCTACTGGTTGCACGAAGGATGCAGCAAAATCAATTGCTGAAAGAGTCGATTCATATGTACGTCGAAAATTTATTTTTATATTTTCTACTTCGATTTTATTATCATTAAATGAAATTTATTTAACCAACTTTATGTTAATTAAGAAAAACAATTTTTTTATAAATAAATAAATGTATATTATACACACACATACATATGCTTCTTCTTTTTTTTTTTTTGAAAATGTCTTATATAAAATTTTATAAAAATGTTTTCAGGGCCGTGACATAGTAGAAATATCTGATGATATTCCACGCCTTCTTAGCATTGCTCGTACCATCTCTTCCATAGGTTTAGCTGTTACAATTCGTTCAGCCAGAGATACCTTTCGTGAAGAAATGTGCGGCCTATTTATTGATTGGTTGAAAGATCTTGCTAATGGCATGGTTGGATCAAACATTCATGTGCTAAGAGAGATAATCTGTGAAGAACTATGTAAAAAATGGAAGAAACCACTTGTAAAAAAAAATTCAATTTTTAAGCTCAATGAAAAAATTAGACTTTTCAATAAAATTTTTTTATCTCAGGATGAAAGATATGAAAATGAGGATGTTGATTCTAATCAAATGAGCGATGGTGACGAGGCAATGGAATGTTATGATGACGACGACGATGACGACGACGATGAAGATGATGACGACGATGACGATGATCAAGATGACCGTATTGTTGAAACTGGTTCGATTGATGAAATGTCAACGGATGAAAGATCAATCGATACTACTACAGAACCAATGGAAGAAGATGAGTCGCCCACTTCATTATACAAGGCATCAACTACAAATCAACTAGCCGAAGACTTTAATAAGAAATTAAGGCTTGATAAATTATTTCTTTTGGACTTTAGACTTTGGAAAGAAGCTCGATCTGGTCTAAAAAAATTGTATATCAAAACTTTAGCTACTGACCCTGAATATAAGAAAATAATGGGTAATTTTTTTTATAACAAAAAAAAAAAACTAATCATACATTATAAAATTCTAAAAATTCTACAAATCCATTTTATTATTAATAGGTATACGATTTGCTAGAAATTACGTGAAAATTGCCAAAGCCTTTCTTACTCCTGATCGTGAGCCTGAATATTCAATTATACTTTTTTCAATACAACTTTTTCCTATCGCAACAATATCATCAATACTTGTTAACAAATATCATTTTCTTAGTACAATATTTGCAGTGTTTCACACTTTTTTCACATCAGATGCTGTTGGAGATGTAAAAGATATTGATCCATCTGCCAGAATTAATTGTGAAGCTCCTAGTTTTAAAAATAGATGTTATTTTCATATATTTAGTGATTTCAAAAATATAATGAGCACCACAGCTGTAAAAGAGTCAGTTCATAGACATTCACAATATTTAGTTCAATATCTTAACTTGATCACTCTGTTTCAAGGAATGAATCCCAACGTACGTGCTACCCAACAACATGTTGAATATGAGACTGAAAGTTGGGTGAATGCTTTCAATGTTACGTTACAAATAGCAAAAAGTTGTCGCCAGTTTTCTGAATGTTATACAGTGAATACAAAGGTCTTGTCTATAACAATACGTAAAACTTTAAAAAAATTATACGAGTGGTGTGCAAGACATGTAGAAGATGACATGGATAATATGGATGAAACAAATGACGAACAACAGGTGACAGATACAAATTTCAATACTAACGAATCATATGCCCCCTTTTCAAGAGATATGAAATATTCATATTATACCAGAATAGAGGATTCAGAAGACAATTCGATTATGTTGCGCGATTCAGATTTTCATGATGTAATGTTTCCACAGAATCCATATTCGCCCACTTACAGAGTTATAAAGTTTGATGTCTCGTCACAGCCTGTCAGTTTTCATCATCCATTGCATTGGTTTCTTGCTCAGTTAATTGAAAATGTTGAATTGCTGGATGAAGATTTGTTGAAACAAAATGGTTGGGATAGCTTTCAAAATATGGTGATGGACATTAATTCTGAAAATGCAGATGATTCGTCTATAGTGATACGAGCTCGTGAAAAAATGTTGGCAATACTAGATTATCCTTTAAGAGGTAATATTTTTAATGGACCTTTTTGTGTGTAAATGGAAAATATATTAACTATTACTATTACTATTACTATTTCTAGTATTGGTATTGTTAGTGCAAATAAGAGCAGGTCTATGGGTTCGAAATGGTTTTGGTATTCGTAGTCAGGTATAGTATATTATATAATAAATCTAAATTTTATTATTATAATACCAAACAAAGTATCTTTAATATTTAATCTTTTTTTTTTTTAAATTAAAAGTGTCATCATTATCGGGATGTCTCTCTTCGAGAAAATACATATGATGAAGACGTTTTCTTAATTCAGACTGCATTTATAATTTTGGATCCTGACCTTGTTCTTGCCACAATTTTAGATCGATTTGACCTTATTGATTGGTTCAATGGAAAAAGCTCTCACAAAACATATGATTCTACACAGTTAACTTTTATTGTAGAAGAACTTTTAATACTACTCATCACATGTGTAAATGAACGAACAAATGCTGCTGGTTTGAGCATCGAAGAGGAAATCAAAAGTGAAATAATACACAGTTTATGCCTTGGACCATTGGCTTATTCCGAACTTTCTAAACGTATACCAGAACGCCTTACACAAAGTACATCATTTGACAAAGTCTTACCAGATCTTGCCAATTATCGATCACCGGATAGTCTAACAGATAATGGATTATATGAATTAAAAGACCAGTATTTTGATGATGTAGATCCTTACTTTATGCATTACTCGCGTAACAATAGAGAAGAGGCTGAAGATGTTTTGAAAAATAGGTCAAAGAAAAAAATGGATGATTCTGAAAAGGACAAAACTCCATTGATAATTCCAAAGCTTGTACCTATAACCAAGGGACCTTATGTAAAATTAGGAAACATATTACATGTGAGATTGATGAATCAAATTATTTACTATTCTTTATGGAATGTCAAAAAGGATAACAAAATCAAATCTGACACAATTATGGAAGAAGCTCTACATTTGATCATCTTGGCCTTATTAGATGAAAATAATGATGCAATAAAGGAATATAAACGAAAAGGAAAACAAAAGGCATCAGATAATATTTTATCAACAAATGATACTTATTATCCTACAGGATTTATGTATTATGCAGTATCTGATCGTTTCCAAGATCCTGATGTTAATATAATGAAGTCGCCAGTTTCTACTAATACTCTATTAGATTTGTTATTAGACTTATCCTCAAATTCAAATTTCAAAGACTACCATCATAAAATAAATTATATTTTGGACCAATTTGAAAAACATAGTAATGAAAATGTGAGATTTGTGATCAGTAATCATCGTGAAAAATTGAATGACAAACTACAAACTAAAGGTAGTGAGGATACCGAACTTACCGAACAAGAAAAGAAAAAAAAAGCAGCCAAGGAAAGGCAAAAAAAGATAATGGAACAATTTGCTAAAGCACAACAAAGCTTTATAGATAAGCATGAAAGTTTTTACGATATTGATGAGGGCATGTATGATGATGAATGGGAAATAACTACTGATGAACATTTGGAGGGTGACTTGTCAAAAGAAACAATTTGGCCATTCCCAACAGGAACTTGTATAGTGTGTCAAGAGGATACCAATTCATCATCATTATATGGAATGCTGGGATTGATTCAACCGTCTACTTTGATGCGAAGAACTCCATTTAATGACAATGATTTTGTTTTTGAAACCATTAATTTACCAGAGAATTTAGATAACAAATATGATAGAAGTATGCCTTATGGTGTTGCTTCGTCTCTATATTCGGCTGATGACAATTCATCAAAATCATCACGTGTATTGTTAAGTAAAGGATTTCCTTCAGATTCATGTAGGCTAGGAATGTATGCGTCAACATGTGGACATTTAATGCATGTAAAATGTTTTGATAATTATTTCTTATCTTTAGAACAAAGGCATCAATTACAATTGACCAGAAATCATCCAGAAGATGTGAAACGTAAAGAGTTCTTGTGTCCTTTATGCAAAAGTCTAGGAAATGTATTATTCCCAATAACGTGGAAAGGGAAAAAGGAAGTATTTCCTGGTGTGCTGGAAGTACAAGAAGATTTTGGGACATGGATAAATAGTAAATGTATGGCGGGAATGACGAAATTAAATTCATTTGCACAATCATTAGATCAAACAGTTTTTAATGAACCACCTAGGCGATACACACAAAATTTAAGAAACTCTTTTGATGTTAGAGATTTGGCTCAGACAACTGGATTTTCACCTTTGGCTCAAACACAAAGACGACGTAATAGTAGTGGAGCTGGTAGATTTATTTCACAAATAGTTCATATGTTGAGAACACCGACTCAACCAACAGATGATAACACTGGTGGTCCAATTATTGGTGGTCCTGGTGACGAATTCCAACCAAATATAGTTGCTGCATCATCGTCATCAACATCAGCAGCAGCATCAAGAAATGATGGATTAGATGAGGATCGTATTATAACAATTCGCATGTATGATCTTTTGGCAGAAGTTGTGGAAAAGTTAGTCAGTAGTAATAAATTGGAAATAACTTTTCAGACTACAGAGAAGTCTTTAAAACATATTGAGTACATGTGGGATCTATTTGGATACACAATATCATGTATTGAGATAAGCCAGAGAGGCGTTGGTAACTCGGTTAATGAAAATCAACAAGTCACAACATTAATGAATGGAATCAATTCACAGACATCAACACTGCTTAGAATTCTTTCTGAAACACTAGATTCATATTTAAATATAATGTTAGCAGGCCAAGAGTACGAAGTAAGATTGAAACAGATAGCAACACATCGTCTTCAACAAATATTCTATGAACATCCGCTTCTACAGCCAAATAAAGCAGAACAAGATATAATATCAAATCCATTACCTGATAGTACACGAAGGATCAACGGACTATTTGATAAAAGTTTTCTTTTCACAAAAGTAAAACCTTTATTACTTGAAGATCCTTTCTTAATACTTGTTGAGTTATGTATGTACACAGTCACAGCACTGGATTATGATGTACATCATTTGATGCATTTATTATTCATAGCAGAAATTGCCAGAACAATTATTTCATTAATTGAATCTACTTTTAATGAAAACACAAAATCATGGACGGAAGATCCACGACTAAAGGAGCTTTTAAAAAACCAACAACAACATCAACAAGTACAACAACAACAAGAAGAACAGCAGCAACAACAGCAGCAAAATAAAAAACAAAAAACAAATGGTACACAAGGTTTTAATAATAATTGTTGTTATAATGATAGCAACAATAACAACTCAATAAGAAGTTTCACTTTCTGGATTATGAGACAATTGGGATATAACGATCAAATTATATTAAAATTTTTAAATGAGATTGGCGATCAAATGTTTGCAAAAATCATAAGATCATTTAGTTTACCATATTTGAGGAAATGTATAATATTATTACACGCAAGGTTTGGTGTTGTGTTTCCAAGTTCTGAAACAGAGAAACTCAAAACTGATGAGATAGAATTCGTTAGGCTATGTAAATTGTTGAGACTTCCTTCAATGTTAGAAGAAATTTGTGCGATAAACACCGATACAACAACGGATTTTACAAAATTAGCAGTTATTGCAGGTTGGTGTCATCACTTGTTTGTGCTTCGACAAGAGTTATCACTACCCTTCACACAATCAGTCACAACGCCAATAGATAGAAATAATACAACAAACTTGCTTGTATCAAGCAGCGTGGCCATTCGCAGTAGCTCACAAACATCAGCGAATGACCCATATTTCATAGATATTCAACTTAATCATCCAGCTATATTTGAGCTTATTGGTTTACCAAAAAGGCTAGACTTTTTGTTTGAAGAAAGCATGAGAAGAGTGTGTAAAAAGTGTAATACTATACCAAATGAACCTGCATTGTGTTTATTGTGTGGTGCATTTGTTTGTAGTCAGAGTTATTGTTGTTTTGAATCAGAAAGAGGTGAATGCAATAATCATGCTAGAAGGTAAAATGAAATTTGATAACTCATTCATTAATCAATGATTAATAATTAATATTAACACAAAACGTTTCATTTCCAATTTAGTTGTGGCGGCGATAAAGGGATTTATCTATTAGTGAAAAAATGTGTATTATTATTACTTCATAACGATAATGGATGTTTTATGAATGCACCATATCTTGACACACACGGAGAAGTTGATCATGGATTAAAGTAATTATTATTATTGTTAGAACTATTCGTTTAATCAATAATATCTATTGCTAATTATTTTATTTATTATTTATAATATTTTCTAAGACGCGGCAAACCTCAATATCTTAATCAAAAAAGGTATGACGAAATTCGTAGATTATGGATAACGCACGGTGTTCCAGTACAAATTGCAAGAAAAATTGAACAAATATTTGATGTTGGAGGGTGGTCAACAATGTAATATATATCAAACCTTAGTTGATCGATCAGTTAGTTATTAATAGCAATAATAATAATTGTAACAACAGTAATAGTAGCGAGCAGTGTATATCTTTTTACATTATTGTTATTATTATTATTATTATTAATATTTAATTTCTATTTTCTTTTGTTAAATATTTAATTTTTTTATTTTACTATCTTTATTATTATTATTAAATAAAATCCTACTTTTTCTAAGAAAAGAAGTGTACCATCTTTATTATATTGATTGTTGGGTCATCCGGGTCACTTTTTTTTGAAATTTTCTTTCACGTGATCAAATAATATTAACATTTCTTTGCCTTTTGACTATTTGGACTAGAGTAATAATAATAAAATTCACATTGTTCACCACAAACAAAACATATCTTATTTACATGAATAATATTAAATTTCCATGCTACTTTTGCGAATTTAATTTATCATTGACTTTTACTTTTAAAAATAATCCCGAGAACTCATCTTGTTGAACTTCTGAGGTTAAGCCTTTGAAAGAGTTCCCGCAAGTGTACTGAATGCCATCTAAAAATCTACTTAATTTAGCAGATTCTTTATGGTCAAGTTTCCATTTATCTATCACACGCATTCTCCGCATTGATACTGACATTTTTTGCACATTGTGCACTATGACTAAACCTCATTCTTCAATAATGGTTACATTTCCATCTAAGGAATGAATTAAATAAAGAAGTGGATGAGAAAATAAATAAAGAGATAATGAAAAAATGGAAATGTTATAATGACAAAATGAAGAGGTGGTGAACAAAGAAATAAATAGAGGTGGATAATGGATGAAAAGATAAATGTGAAAATTGACGAAGGAGCGGATGAGATAGTGAGAAAATGAAGAAATACTGACGAAGTCCTGCCTAACAAAATATTCAATAATTAATTAATTATCTTTTTTATTTTATTATAATATAATAAACCTTTTACAGCTTTTTTATTCTTGTTAAATGATGATATTAGGTAGCCTTTTGGGTTAATGCCGATTACAGGTTAACTTTTGGGCAAATAATTCAGCACTTGTCAATAATTAGTTTACGAATTTACTTTTGCTCTTGCTTACCGCCACTTTCTTGTACCTAGAAAGCTTCGATGAATCTATAAGCGCACTTGATGGTACCGAATAACTGTAAATAAAAAAATGGCTCTTTACAAAGCCCAGTCAAAATAAAATTAGATCACATGATTTTTACAAAAAATTTTCGCTGATATTTTTATAATGAATATTATATAGTGAGCGCCGACTAAATGAAGGTTGAAGGCGAAGGATAAAGAATGTTGTAAATAGTGAAAAATGTTTTGTTGTGAGAAAATCAGAGAACTCGAAGATCTTGTTGTTTGAAAGGAAAGACCCAATTTATCTTCTGGAGAATTTGGGGATTTTCAACTCCTATTTCCAACACTGAATGTTGTGTGTGTTAACAGATATTATTTAGTTTAAATCTATATTTAAAAAATTTCATATCTTTTCTTTTTTTGTTGTTACTTGTTTACAAATAAATATGTCAAGTAAAAAAATCATAATTTTCGAGATTTTTTAAGAATGATTCAAAAGCTATTTGTATTTGTTGTATGCAAAGGGCTGGGGTTTAGCCATTGCACAAATAACATCTGGATGCTTTACTACAAATAACGCAAAATATGTTGCAACCACCTTGCTAATTGTGAAAATTTTTAAGTCAACTTATGCTGACGAAAAAACTCAAGAATTTTGTGCCCGAAGACTCAAAAAAAAAATAATTAAAAATTTTTTTCCAGTCAAAAATTTTTGATCAATTTAAAACTTGCTATATTTTACAATACTTTCCATGCAAAAACTTGGTCATTTTCAGACGTTACCGTGTATTTTTTTTTTTTTGAATATCGTTACGTAACCTGTTGATCGAACAGCTCTTTGCCAAAAATTTCAATGCTTCCAAAATATATCTTCTTCCAAACAATCTTTCAATTGTTCCAAGGGGACAGAGATCGATTTCTAATTGACAGAGTGATTCATTGTCAGAAGAAGGAATTCATTTTAATTTAAAAATTAATAACCCCAATAATGAACCACTTCTCTCACGTATTATAAATGATTCATGCAGATCTTCCTTGATATATAAAAAAAGATTCATAAAAATTTTTAAAAAAATGATTTTTCAAAGAAATCTATTGTTCAGTTCGAGACTATCAAATTTTTCATCGTTGATAGGTACATAGAAAAAGTATTGTTTCTAAAAATTCATTAATCAATCTCTCTTTTTTATAATTCAAAAAAATTAAACACAAAGAAAGATATTAACCCATCAAGATCTATATATGTGATATTATGTAATAAAGTTAATCGATGTAGCATATATACCACCTCGCCAGCTTTGAAAGGAGGACTTCGTTCACTACAAAAAACAAAAAAGCATAAGGCAGAAAAACAACGAAAATTAGAAGAATCATCAAAAAAACCAGACCCAATTGTAGGAAGACCCACACCCTTCACCCGATCATTACTTAAACCCGATGAAATTTTCAAAGTGGCATCAGCAGCGTCGTCAACTACTACCACGGCGTTAAATACTCCTTCTGGTTTTAATAATTTTTTACTCAATAAAAAAGATGAAAAATTTTTATTTGAGATTACACCTAAAGCTGTTGCAGCAACTGAAACAACAACTGACATTAAGAATCCGCCCACGATTTTAGATTCTGCAAATAAAATTGATGATGAAAATAGCAGTACTGAGACTTTAGATGGAAAATCTTTGGAGATCAAAGTACGTGAAAAAACTGAGATTGAAAAAGTTCAAGTGTTAAAAAAACTTGTAAGTTTACAAAATTCAGATGCCAAGGCTATACAGTTGTATAATATACAAAAGGCAATAGAGGAATTTGGCGGAAATGAGAGAAATACAGGAACACCAGAAGTTCAAGGTATTTTTGTTTTTACAAAGATTTATTTACATATATATAAATACATGTGAAATAATCTTTAATAAATAATAATTGATTAATGTTTTTACTAAAACATATAATATATTTAGCCGCGGTATATACTGTTCGAATTTTAAATCTACATGATCACTTCAAGAAGTTTCATAAAGATCTTGATAATTATCGTTCATTAAGACATTTAGTACATAAAAGACAAAAGATTTTAAAGTATTTAAAAAGGGTAAATTTAGAACGATATTATAAATGTCTCGAGAGATTAGGATTGGATGCAAGTGTTATCGAAGGAGAAATTGTAATATAAATAAAATAAAATTTATATTATTAATTTTTACATTTAATATATTTATTTATGTTTTTCACAAATAATAATAAAATAAAATGTTTTTTGATGTATATATTATTATATTATTTATCTATAGGATGATTGATGTATTATATATTGTTTATAGAAAGAATAATGTCTAAATTTTTTTTAAATATTATAAAATTAAGGTTAATTATACAAATGTTGGAAATATTAATTATAAATAATAGTAATAATAATAATATTGTGTGTTTGATTGAAGATTAATTAGTAATTATAATATATTTTTTGATTTATACTGGTAATTTAGCACCTGTTAATTTATCTACAAACTAAGGACAAAAGAAAATAAATAAATAATCAGTCAATTAATTATTGTTTGATTTATCTATTCATTATGAATTTTATTTTACCTGTGCAATTCCTGGTGCACTAAGTATATTTCCAATTAAAGGAATTCTTCTAAGAACTCTTACTATAACTGGGAAAAAATCACTAAGAATCAATTGTAATAATGATGTTATTATTATTAAAGTTAATGATCTTGTATAATTAATTCAAAGTATCAATTAAGAATAGTCTTTTTTTTCTATTTACCCAAATAAATTGAAAACCCCAAAAAGTTCAATAATTATTCCTAGGAAAGGCCATTTAACAAATACCAATACAATCCCACCAAAGAAACATATGGTTCCACGAATTTTATCTTTACGTGAAAAAAAAGCAATCGTTTTATCAAATCCTATAATTAATAATATTCCTGATAAAAATAGTATCTTTAATAATATATTTTATAAAGGGAAAATAAATTAACGAATGACTAATTAAGTTTATCAAAAAAAGTTATTATTTAAAATTAAAATATGAAAACATACATTTCCGATTGCCAATAAGCCACCATCAAAGAATAACACAACACCAAGGAACATAAATAATGTTCCGAATGCTGTTAAACCAACTCCAATCTCTTTATATTTAATAGAAAACAAATATTGTTATGAATCGTTGTGATTACAGAAAAGGAAAATCTGTTGAAATTTACATACTTTGAGTATCTGATAGCCACATCTTGAATTATAAAAAAATAATTTTCAAAGAAAAAAAAATATAATAATAAAAAAAACGTGCCCAATTTTGAGTTGGCTGTCAATTAAATTATTACTATTATAAAATTTACTATTATAAAATTTACTATTACTATTACTATTACTATTATAATTATTATTTTACCGAATCCGAATCAAGTACGACATAACGTTAGAATTAATTTTTTGATCAAGAATTCATTCATTCATTATTTTATTTATTTATTTATTTATTTATTTATTTATTTATTATTTATTTATTTATTTATTATAAAATACAATGTATTCTTTAGCTTCTAGACTTTATAATAGTGTATTCAGCGATCCCACCGAACAAAATTCTGCAGTGGACAATGAGCAAGAAAGTGATGTAAAGATAGAGGCGACTTCTTCAAATTCAACCAACAATCCTGAAATCGATGTACCCATAACTATTAATTCAAATCTTGTAATCTCGGTTAATGATGGTAGAAAACACTTTTATACATACATACATATACACGCATGGTCCAAACCGACGTGATTAACTACTAATTTTGTTGTTAATTATAACAGAGTCAACAACAACATTTCCAATGATAAATAGTCCACAACGTGCCAAATCACCAATAAATCCATCAGCATCATCATCATCATCATCATCATCATCACTAACAGTAAGCAAGTCTAAAAAGTTGACTCCTATAGAGAAATCTAATAAATTGCGGAAAAAAATTATACTAGAACCTGGACATTCATCTCTGGATTGGGCAAAACTTAAGAGTAGTGGAGTCGATTTAAAAGTAAGATATGTTATGTGTTTGTTTGAACGGGATTGCTAATTAATTTATGACTAATATTTTTTATTATTAGGGAGTTTCAGAAATAAGAAATTATACACTTGAAGAATTAAAGAAACATAATAGAAGAGATGATGCATGGTCAGCGTTTAATGGAAAGATATATAACATTACTCCATATATAAAATTTCATCCTGGTGGTTAGTATAGAAATGGATGGCGTATTTTTTAATGTAGTTTTCAAATTAATAAGATAAGATGGCAATGGGAATTAAATTTATGTGATGTGTAAAAAAAGAAGAAATTAATTAAAAAATCTTTGTAACTGAACTTTTTAGGCGAAAAAGAATTAATGCGAGGAGCAGGAAAGGATGGAACAAAATTATTTAGTAAGCAGGCTCATTTGATAAATAATTTTTTTTATCATTTTGTTTTTTGAAAAGATGGATGAGAAAAATTAATCTTATTTATTATTTATTAATCAGTGGATATTCATGCATGGATTAATTATGAATTAATGTTAGATGAATGTTTTGTTGGATATCTAGTTGGTGGAAGTCATAATTTATTAGTTGGATAAAAAGATTTTTCAAAGAATAAAAACAATTATAAATTATAAAATTTATAAAATTAAAAAGCTTTATTTCTTTCTGTTTAAATAATCTATAATTGATTATATCTTTCCCTGTTCTTTTAATTCTTTTTTTTCTTTATCACTAAGAGTCCAAAATGAATCCATCTTACTTTTGTACCATCTTCTAATCTACAAATTAAAATAAATTATTTATTAAAAATAAAATTTTTTTTTAAAGCATAAAAATACATGTATACATATATATATATATATATATATAACTACCGGTATAAAACAATGATCTTTTTGATCAAAATCTGCATATAATACTAAATATACACCTGTAACTAAAAATAGTAAAAGCACGAATGAATCGATGAACTAAACTAATTAAAACAACTTGGTCAATTTAGTTTTGAATGGAAGATAGTTTTCTTACCAAGTGTTATTCCTACGCTAAATATATAATATGGCCTGGAATGTGGGGAAAAAAGTGGAGCTTTGTTAAATTTAATACTATTGTTACCAATAATCTGTTTACTACGAGCTTCTTGACGCAGTGTGTCAAGTGTATTGTTATTATTTTCAGAAGTCATTATTAATTTGTTAATATTTAATATTTAAAAAGTAGCTTGTCAATTAATAAATTTTGCTTATCATCCAATCAAATTCGTTTGATATAGTAAAAATCTCCGTCGTATCATTTATTACTACTATTTAACAAACTATTTGATAGACTGAAAAGAAAAAAAGAAGATGAGCTAAGTGGAAATAAAGAAATAGCAAGATTTCTTTTATGTATGTAAAAAAAATATACAGAGGATATACATTATATTGAATTGATTCCATTTATGAATTCAAAAATATTGAAAATGTGGTTTTAGTGAAGTTCGTAAAGCCGTTTGGATTATCAGTGATAAAAATTAAAAAAGAATATATAACTCAAGTGATACAATTTTATGATTTTCTCCCGCACTTTACACTTTAATTATATCCGTATATCGTCCTTTACAAAAAAAAAATTACTCTCTATATATTTATTTTTTGCTCTAAAAACTTCTCGGCGCAAAATTAGAAGTACTGCGACAAATAATATCGCAATATTAATTACTTGAATCTCAACCTAACAGAGAATATGTGATAATAATGTCGAAAAAAAGTTTGTGATTTGATCCAATCATTGGAAAATAGATGCAAGTTAATTTTATTTTATCATTGTTCGTGGAGGTTCCCATCCAATGAATTGATTTGACCGAATGTAATACATTCTCATTCATCTAATTAATTAAATTTAAATGGAAGAAGAGCCTTCAATCACTATAATAGGAGAAAGTAATAAATAATACAATAATGAGAAGGGATGAATTTTCTACTGCTCATATTTTGAAGTAAAGGATGGTTCTAAGAAGTCAAGTTTTAGATATGGAACTTGATGGAAAAGACTGAAATTGTAAAAGATGGAGAAAAATTTAAAGAAGCTATTTGTCAATTCAATGTCTCTGAAGTTTTGATATTATTTTTCCTTGTAATGTTTTAGTATGTGTTGGTGAATCTACATCTAATTATATTACACACTTAAAACTTGATCCACTCTTATTTGAAAAGATTTTTTTTTTGATAAATAAATTTAGTTTTTGTTAACAATGAATATATTTTAATTATTCACCAAATGATTATCTGAATATTGAATTTAATTGATTGAATGGATATAAAACGAATGAATATTCAATGGGCACAACTTCTATTTGTTCGAACGTGTTGTTGTAATTATCAATTGATAGGTGCGATTATAGTAATCTGATGTAATTAATTAAATTGATTTTTAAAATGTTTTCATAAAAACAATGACATAACAACAATTATACTTCAGGATCGTTTAATAGTTTAGGATAAGTCGACATCAGAAATATTGCTTTACAGCCACACAAGATAGAAGAAAAAACGCTATAATTTTATTCTACAATACTAAGGAACGATGTAATAAAGAGTTTTTCTAAAAAAAAATAGAACCTTTTACAAATTCTAGTTTCATCTGTTGGTTGAGATTCTTCAATAACACATCTAAGCAAGTAAGGATTTTGACGCAGCACTCTATTTCTTCCATATTCTATTTTATTCCAATGCATCAAGTGCAAAGGCTCTCAACTGTTAGAATTATCACTCATTTTCAAAGCACGGGAAGGACATAAGGTCATGGTCAAATTTGTCAAACTCAAACTGCCAAGAGTAGCTATATTTGCTTGGGTGACCGTGTGGGTTTCTCAGCTTTTGACAAAATGGTTTGGAGGAAAGAGTGACAACTTGGAGACTTTCCCAATTACTTCATATTTAAATAGAACCCTTGTATATGACTATTCGAATCGGTACTGTTATATGTGAAATTGGAAATTAAAATCTATAATAACAATTAAATGTTTGGATGCGAAATTCCTTTTGATCGGGTTTATCTAATTTCACATATTAATATGTGATTTGCGAATTCCACATAGATTTCATTTAGATAGTGTCAAAATTCCCTTTATATATTTAATAAAAATACAACCTGTTAAAAATATCTTTAATATGAAATATATATTTTTCGAAAAATAAATTTATCGCAATAATAATATATGAAAAAAATAAATTACAAAATCCAAGTATTTATATGTTATATCAACTGCTTTTTTTAACATCTTTGTAGAGTAAATACATTAGCGCATGCTCGATGTGTTTTCCGTTAAAATTTTCTGCACTAAAATAATGACCAGATCCAGCGGATATGGTATTTTGAACTACTGTAGTAAAAATTCGACGTTTATTTGGCTGATCTGGTGATTCATCAGAGTAAAGCACATAATAAGTTCCAGAGATGTGATCGTCCACCTCAGAATTTGTACGGACATTATCTTTTGTCCAGGCTGCACCTTTGGCATATGATATTTCTTTAAGTCTTGATTCAAGTAAATGTCTGACATTAGAGTCGAGATTGCTGAAAATATTTTCAATGAATCTATCAATGTCTGCTTTATTGTTATCAAGTATATAGACACCTGATTCGATACTCTGAGTGACACCGCCACTAGGACACGAGTATCCATGCACGGGACATTTCATGTTAAGAAGCCATTTATAATCACCTTCCATATTTTATAACTTTCCAATTCTTTCCTTATCTGACCGAATAAAAAGGATATTATTATTATTTATAAAAACAGCAATATAGAATATAATAAAGAGAGAAATCGAAATGAAATAATTACCTTCTATGTATCGTAGGGTTTCTTGGAAATTCTGGGATGGGAGGAGGAGGTTCAGATTTCTCAGTAGTCCAATACCTTAAACTAATAATCATAATAATCACAATAATCAATATATACACAAAATTTTTGATTCTGGTTCCATGATTATACATTATTGAATTAGAAATATGTATTTATAAGTGAATAACAGATCAGAATACACTCCTAAACGAATTATTTTTAATAATGATAAATTGTTGGAAGAGAAAAATTGCAGAGACCAATGAGTTTAGTCTGGTCCATTGCCGTTAATAACATACTAAATGTGGTTAAAATGTTACCATCAATGGATTGGTACCATGGCCAACCAGGACCCCGCAAACTTTATAGATAGTAATAGGTCAGTAACAAAAATTCCTGTTTGTTATATGACCAAAATTAAGTTTAATATATATATAACTTGACCCTATGATTTGCAATAAAAAGAACATAATTTGACTCAAAATATATACTCACATTAAAAATTTTGAAACTGTCTGATTTTATAATTTATAATATTTTAATGATTTTTTTAATATAAAATATTGGTTTTGTTTTTTGAAATGAGTACGTAAGGATAAAAATTTACACGAAAAATTTTCGGTTTCCCTAATAGATCGTTAACTACTAATTTCGAGCGCCAATATCATTTCTGAATCTAGACTAGTTCATGAACGTTATGGCAGTAATGAAACCCAAAATCACATGAAGGCCCTTTTTTGAATGAGCGCATGGCGTAGTAATGGGAGGAGGCCTTTAGACCGAGCCAACCATATTGTTAATAAAAAAAAAAAAATAACAATAATAATAGTATATATTAACAAAATCCGTTGTAACTATAGCCCTTAGAAATTTTATCATAAATTTGTTAAATTTGTTCATACCCTAAAATGTTGCACAAATCAGTGGATAAATTCAAATTCAAATTCTTCCATCTTTAAATAATATTGAGATGTACTAAATTTTTTTCAATTAAAAGAACCAAATTGTATATTAGTATTAATCATCATCTTGTACTTTGCATTATGTACAACACCAATTGCATCATACGATTTTTAATTTGACAACATGTTAAGAATTATAATTTCCTGTAGTTAGTTGAGTGATAATACTAGAAATTGAACAAGGTTGAACTTTAGAATTAATTGATGAAATATTTGGAATGGAGATAGCTGGTATGGATTAGTTTATTGCTATTATCAGTACCAAAAAAACAAATGTTTATCAATTATTCAATAATTATATAGGCGGTTTTGATCGAAGTAAGTGTTGGTCAAGATCTATGAAGCATGCAAAACAAATGTTTATCAATTATTCAATAATTATATAGGTGGGTTTGATCGAAATGAGTGTTAAAGACAATTTATACATTTTATTTATTATTTATTTAAACAACAATAATTATTAATTATCAATGAAACTAAAATTCAGAAATAATAAAATACCTTTTAGTTTTTGCTGAATCCCATCATAACATTTACTTTCACATATACGACTATTCGTGTTACTTGTAAATTATTTCCGATTTGTATATTAATTTCCCGTGATTTATAATTTATTATTTTACGCTACCACTTGTGTGATTGATTCAATCATTAAGATTAATACCATTCATTGCAAGAGTGGAATAAAATAATTACTTTTTGAATATAATTAATTATATATCTTGGTTAGATAAAAAATAAACATAACTTAGCTTTTTGTTGTTATTTAATCCTTTCTTCATATATGAATGTCTCCATCTATCAAATATTCATGATGATCATGATTATTATTCAATACATTTGATATCATCATTGACATAACAAACAATTACACCACCTAGGTAGTAACAATACCAAGACCATGCATAAATGAACTTTTAATAATGCCTGTCTACCCAGATCTCTCTGGAGTTCACAAGAATAAATAAATAGGGAGGATCAAAAAGAGATTATAGTTCCCATTGTATAGATAGTTCCTTAAAAATCACAAATAAATCTGATGTTGATCACAGGTGTTGGGATTAATTAAATTTTCCTATCACAAGCATGCAAGATGGCACTATTAAGCACAATTCAGCACCATGGAATTTTTTTCCCACAGGTGAAACAGACTTAAACATGTTGAAAGTCTTTGGACAAAACTTTCCCTTATCATCCCCTCAGACCAGGCTTGACTTTTACCATATGGACATTGATAATGTTGAGGATCAGCATTTGCGTGATGATTGCTTTGTGTTATATACCTCTCTTGAATAAAGTTGGTGTCTGCAACTAATTTAAAAATTCAGCAACTTGTGAAGTTGCTGTTTTGGATTTCCCTGAATTCAGAGTTTTGAGTCCTGGTTTGCTGTCATGTTGGTGGCACACCTACTCATCAACAACCCACTCTGGCTAAATAACAAATTCAGTTGGTCAAATAAAATCAATGAGAAACAGAGAATATGATTAATTTATACATAACATACCAAACAAAATCCAAACCATCTTATTTTACAGCCTTCCTCCCAACATCAGAACCCAAATGCAATTTCAACATCAGGAAAATGGGTACAAATATTATGCGTATATAATACGCAATTGCAGGGATTAAGCATATAATATGCATACAAATCGTGTATTTTTTTATGTATGCAAATTGTACATATATTATATGCTTAATCCCTGCAATTGCGTATTATATACGCATAATATTTGTACCCATTTTCCTGATGAAGGTCATCAACCCTGCTCCGAATTGCAACCTCCTGAGCTTGAAACGAGTTGCAGATTCTCTTAATATTCCTCCAAAGTTGCGACTTAGTTGCAGAGCCATCCTTACCCTAGAGGTAGGATAGTTGCAGATAACTTTCGGCTAGCGTGTCAGCAGCCTTATCTGGTCTGGATGCTGTGAGGGAAGATTAGTGAAAGTGTCATTGACGATTGATGCAGTCTCGGTAAACCCCAGGGCCTTGTACTCCTCCCTGGATTCCAACATCATTGTATCATTGGGAGCACTGCAGTAGCCTCCCCCTAGTCAGGATGCAGCTTAAAAGAGTTACAAGAGCCTGGCAAAGAAAAAGCATAGCCACTTGTAGAGATATTTCTATCCCACTCTTGTCAGAATGGAGCTTTCAAGAGGTGCAACAGCCTGATAAGAAGCCACCATTTCAATTACATCTCTATATCCAACTAACCTTCTTCTTCTCCTTTTCCAAGAATCTTTCTGCACACTTGCAGACTTCTTGTGTAGAAGTTGTATCTCCTTTAATTGTGCATAAAGTATGTAAAATGAATGTACATTTTATCCTTGTCCACATTAAGGTTTCCAGCCAAAATTGCTGAAACACTTTGGGCAAAAATTACTTTTTTATAAGCCCAAACTATTAGCCAAATTGGGCGAAATTACTTTAAAGTTGTTTAAATTAAAATTAGATTGGTATAATTTTTTAATGTTTATGTTTATAAAAAATGCTGAGAAGCCAAATTGCCCAAACTAGTTTGGGCTTTGAGAAAACATTTTGGACTGGAAACCCTAGTCCACATATTCACCATTAAAAATAATATAGGCAGTATAGTTTTTTTAGACAAGGAAAATATTTTTTAATCATGGAAGTAGACATACCAAGGAATTATAAATCAGAAATCTAATAATTTTTATCTACTAAAAAAATCTAACATCACATACTGATTATCTGATTATGATTGATTATGCAAAGAGACTATCAAATTTGAACATTTAGAAAAAAATAATAGAGAAAAATAAAATCAATATATTCACAGGCTTTCTTCTGATTTTCACAATTAGCAGCCAAGGGATTCACTGGAGGTAAATGTTATCTTATGTACTTGTAAAAGACAATTACAGAAGATCAAGGTTATGGATTAAATGAAAGACATCAAAAATACGATAATATCCAAAGAGGATGGAGATATGGACAAGACTAGTATCAAGGAAGTTAGAATGCACCTCAAAGAGACAGACATTGATATGGATATTGATAATTACATTTAATCTAGCGAAAAATTTTTATATGTGAAATTATTATTTTAAAAATTGTGATAACTATATCTTTATTATTTATATGAATGCTTCTCGGAGTAGTAAGTGTTCAAAGAGAGGGATCACGCTGGTCCCTAAACCATAAAATGGCAGTTCCATCTTACTACTTCATACTATCTATCCATGAACCAACCTGGTCCACTTCTATTATAAAAGTTTTTTATTATTGTCTATCTAATATTTTCTCCAAGTTTTATGAATGCATAGAGCTACGGAATAACACATATAGACAAAAAAGTTAAACTAGACAGTTTTTTATTTATACTAACACAGGAATTAGGAGAATCAAAAGAAATAGCAGATGAATTCGAAGAAGCTTGTTTCACTTTGGTGATCTTGTTCGATTCTTTGGATAATTGCATAATGTTAATTGAATAGGTTATGGAATGTTGTGATAGATTTGTTAATTGAATCGAATTCAGTTAAAATTCTACTAAAATGATTATTGCATATAGCATTCAAGAACTTGTTCAATTTCACCAAGTCTCGTGACAAAAGAATTAACCAACAACAAGATTCTCTGCACCTCTGCAGTAAAGATATAGCACTTTTGTAAGCTTATTGCCCTGAAGAGATTAATTCCAATTATATAATTCGGACGAGAGAAAAAGGCTTTACATTAGTTGATTGTCCTTGCTTTTAATACTGAAAGAGTACTAATATGGAAAAATGCATTATTCCATACCTTTATGCACATGGTTTATAATAATAATATAAGGTTATCATATTCTGTCACAATGGGATAAAATGTCCGTCCGCATTAGAGTTCCTAATTGTCAATGATCAACATATACAAATTTGAGTTTCGCGCCTGCCATATTAACATAATAATATAAGGTATTTTTCAGGAAATTCATGTTATGATTTGTTTATTTATTAATTATAAGATTGGTAAAATTTTGCACTTGGTGCAATATTTTTTGCACCATGATGGTATGGAGTTGTATTAGTAAAATTGACAACTAGGGCTCTCTGGCCAATTGAGTTTTTTACTTGCAATATAAGGATTATATTTGGTGAAAAAATATACTGCTCGCATAGCATGAAAATGAGATTGACCAAAATAAAAAAATCAGCTGAGGGTCAAATCACATACATTTTGGTGATTTGGTTTTTGGGCTGTAAACAAGTCTCTAAAATTACCAAGTTTAATAGCAACTTTCTTCTTTATTCCTCTTTAAAAATTAAATACACGTTTCTACAATAATCACTCTTGATCAATGAAATATCGTTTACGAATTTAGTCAGCACTGGTTATAATCAAAGCAAAAATTTCAGTTATAAAAAATCATGCAACAACATTTTTTATATATTCTTTTATATATGTGATTTGTATTTTTCAAGGCATATTTGCATGGAGAACTGTTAACATTTCATATAACATTCCATATACTTTACTGTTCTCAATGCATACTTTCTTATTTGTTTCAATCAAATCCCTAGGTATATTTTCTTGTAAAGCCTTTCAAGGAATAATTGCAATGTTGTATTACATATCTTTTGGCAGCACCCGAATACATTTCTATATAATTCAATTCATAATGGAATTTTGGATAAAACCAAAGGATCAAAAGGACTAAGGGAAATATGATAAATATTGAGATTTGTTAATCAGGCCAGTCATGTGATATAACATTGAAAATTTAATCAGGACGGCATATAAAAATTGAATTGCAATTAATTACAGCATATAAAATTGTGGCATATGAAAATTAAATTGCAGCTAATTGCGGTTCCAATCTTTAAACCCTGATTGAACTTTCAACACTGATTATAGATATGGAGAGACTTTTCTCAGAATAATCTATTTTTAGGGGAAAAAAATATAATCTTTTTATATGTGATTTATTTGTGAAATTTTTAGCCAATGTATTATGCTTGTAAAACAACTTTTAGATTAAAGAGTCTGAATATAATGAAAAATTAATTTCAGCATGATTATCTATGTTGCCCATTAATTCATTATTTAACTAACATCTATATGAAGACATATACAGTTAGGGTATTATTTTATAATTAGTATCAACAACTAATGTCATTACTACTCAACATTCACAATTGTAATATTATCATTTATGGTTAATAGTTTAATTGCTATCAATTTTATTTAATACATATTTCAAAAATAATAATAAAATTTATTTGTATATAGGTAAATATTTATGTGAGAGAATAAGGAAAATTTTTAATGTATAAGGAGTTTATTTTTAGCCTCTTTGTAAAGTAAATATTTTAGCGCATTTTTGATGCATTCTTCTTGTCCGTTAAAATACCCTGCAATAAAATAATGACCAGGGCCAGCAGATATGCTAATTTGAACTATTGCAATAAAAAACTGACGTTTTGACTGGTTTTGTATTTTATCAGAGTAAAGTGCATAATGAATTCCAGCGATAGAACCGTCCACCTCAAAACTTGTACTGAGTTCATCCTTTGTCCATTTTGCACCCTCGGTGTATGATATTGCTTTGAGCTTTGCTTCAAGTAGAGATCTGACTTTACGATCCTCAAGATGGCCAAAAATATTTTCAATAAACCCATAAATATCTGCTTTATTGTCATCAATTACATTGACACCTGATTCAATAATCTGAGTGATACCACCACTAGGGTACGAATATCCATGCATGGCACACCTCATGTCAGTAAGCCATCTATAATCACCCTCCATATTTTTATAAAGTTCTAATTGAGTTCTTAGACTGAATAAAAAGGATTTTATTATTATTCATAAAGACAGAATGTAGAGTATAAAGAAGTGAGATAATCACCTGTGAGGCAATACTTCTTGACTATGACATAACATCAATTCTGGTAAAAATGTTAAACAAATAGTCATAATAAATAACATATTCAAAAAATTATTGGATTTAATTTTAATTTTGTGTTTATACATGGCTGAGATCAGAAAGATAGCATCCATGCATAGAAACATGTATCTATAAGTGATATTAACAAATCCAAATGCACTCCTAACAAATGAATTAATTAAATTAATAATTGATTAAAAAAGGCTAGGAAATTTAATTATATATAATTTACAAATAAGTCAACCATTGAGAATCATCACTTTTGATAACTTTGAGCTAACATAAGATCAGGAGAGAAAGAAAATTTATTTTTATAGCAAAATTTAAAAATCAACAACTAAAGAATTTAAATACCAGTATAAAACCATCTGATAAGGTTCAAAATAAGTACAAATCCAATAACGCCAACTGCGAGATAAGTTTTTGGAGCTCCAGTCATTGGATATTTTATTGCTTCTTTTCCAGCTTGGAAATTGTAATCTTTGAATTTGTCATTATGATAATTCATTTTTATTTGTCTCTTTTAGATAAACAATAATTTTAATAAATTGTAGTTAAAGAGGAAAAGTGAAGAGTCTTAAATGAGCATGCAGATCACTAATCTTTATATAGATATAATGGCAATATAATGTTTTTGTAAGTGATGTACAACTCAGCTATAGTAGATGGATAGATATTGTGGTCATGACATACTTACTGGTTCGAGGCATTGTCCATTCTTAATTCCATATCAAAATGAATTAATATCTCGTCCAACTATATATAAGTCCCAATCATAATAGATCCAAATTGATCTCCTGTTAATGATAATAATAGAACTTCTTCAACAGTCAATCTCGATGACATTAGTAGGATTAAATCATGCATGCTTTGTAAAATATGTTTCTGAAAAAACATTTCTTTTTTTATTATTATTGGTTAACTTATCAATATGCAAAAAGAAATATACTGCATATTAATTAAGTGACAATGATAAATTATAAAACTTGAAACTGATAATTGTGAAGCGCATTATCAATTTGATATAATGAATATTATGAGATTAACATTCTCTTGATAATCACGTTTTTAGTATTTGGTTAAATGTTTGTATAAAATCCAACCCCATTATCAGATGAAAATAGCGTAATGTATTTTTCCATATTTAAATCAGATCATGTCTATAAAATGAATTGTTATTAGTAAAGGAGGCTGATGCAAAGTCAACATTAAAATTGGTCATTATTGAGATGTTGACTTGGCCTTTTTATTTAGCAGTTTTATGATATAGAATCATGGTTTAAAAGACTGTGGCTGGGCCATTCATCCTTACACAAAATTGGACTAGTCAGGACTGAAAATTGTAAATGAACAATTAATTCATGGGGTCCATAATTGTAAAGCAGACAGTTCATAGATAAACATAATAAAATTCCAAGTTTAAAAAAACATAAGTTTCATATTTGAAATGGCAACTCTGCCTGTACATAGTTTTCCTTTTATTTTATATATTAAAGTTCAATTTTAATTAGCCAATGCCCGAATTTTATATGCCCAAATGTTCTGTGAATTAATTAAGTCCTCATTAGTTATTTTATATGAATTATTTTCTTTTTTAAAAAAAATATAACAAAGACCTGCCTGGCCATACTGACTGTTTAATTTGTTGTCTGCTGATCAACACTAGTAACTCACTATATAATAAAAATTGGGCAATCGACATATATGAATTTAAAAAAATGATCAAGCGACAAAGGTTGCATATTATAAAATTTGTATATATTAAAAAATATACTTTCATTATCAGGGTCCACCGTCTAACCTAAATGTGCATTTGGTTAAATTGACTAAACATATTTAGTCATTGGGTGCCTTCAAAAATTATTATATTGAGATTGAGATTGAATATTTGATTGGATTGAGATTGGATTGAAATTGAAATTTTCAATCCATGATCAAAAATTATTTTATCAAGATGATTGACAATTATTAATTAAAAATGGAATTTTTACATCTCTTTCTCTTTTATTAATCATCAAAGAAATGAATTGGACCTTGAACTTACAAATACCAATGCTGATGATTTTAGTATTGATGTCTTTGTTTTTTGGGTACTTCAATATTTTCCATTTTTTATTTTTATTTTTATTTTTATTTTTATTTTTATTTTTATTTTTATTTTTATTTTATTTTCATTTTTATTTTTTCAATCTTAATACCTGACCTAGATTGAAATTTCATATTAAAATTCGATCTCAATCTCAATCTCAATCTCAATCTAATAATTTTTGAAGGCGCCCAATGTAAATACATATATGCGGATTTTTTTATGGTACCCCTTTTTTCTCTAAAAAAGGAAACAGTTTAACAAAATATATTTTCAAATACATTATTACATTATTAGTATTATGAACTTTCAATTACTAAGGCTTTTGGAAAATCATTACATTTATAAAATTATTAATCAGGATACATTTGTAGAACAGTGCTATGGAGAGGGAATTTTAATTTCATACAATTTTTTCGAAAGTTGCAATAGATGATAAAGAAGAAATTTTCTGTATTTTGAATGAGCTTTTTTATGCCATTGGTATTTTATATCCATTAAATCTTTCCATAACTCTAATCTATATTACATATACTATCTTGCATGCTAATTTGGTGTCCATATCTTTGAAAATGGAGGAGGACTAGTGGTTTGAAAACAGCATGTTTTATTAGCGTTTTATTAGTATTAAAAACTTTCAATTGCTAAGGCTTCTGGAAATCGTTACATTTATAAAATTATTAGAGGTTTTTAATCAGGATACATTGTAGAATAGTGCTATGGAGAGAGAATTTTATTTCATACAATTTTTTCGGAAGTTGCAATAGATAGAAGTATTATGATAAAGAAGAAATTTTCTGTATTTTGAATGGGCTTTTTTATACCATTGGTATTTTTATATCCATTAAATCTTTCTATAACTCTAATCTATATTACATATACTATCTTGCATGCTAATTTGGTGTTCATATCTTTAAAAACAGAGGAGGAGTAGTGGTTTGAAAACAATATGTTTTATTAGTGTTTTATTAGTATTACAAACTTTCAATTACTAATGTTTCTGGAAAATCGTTACATTTATAAAATTATTAGAGGTTTTTAATTAGGTTACATTCGTAGCTATGAGAGAGAATCTTTATTTCGTACAATTTTTTCGGAAGTTGCAATAGATAGAAATATTACAATAAATAAAGAAATTTTGTGTATTTTGAATGAGTTTTTTTACACCACTGGTATTTTTAATCTATTAAATCTTTCCATGGCTCTAAAGTATAATTTATATAATATATAAGGCTCCGAACGAATCAATGAAATTCGAACCGATTCGAACCGATTCGAATTCGAATCAAATCGAATCACTTAATTTTTGATTCGAATCAGTTCAAATCGAATTCGAATCGAATCGAATTGTACTTTGATTTGATTTGATTTGATTTGATTCGAACTGATTCGAATATATAATTTAATTCGAACGGATTCAAATTCGGATTGATTCGATTTGATTCGAACAGATTCGAATATATAATTTGATTCGAACGGATTCGAATATATAATTTGATACAATTCGAACTGATTCGAATATATAATTTGATTTGAACTGATTTGATTTGATTCAAACTGACTGGTTCGAATCTATAATAATAACTGATTTGAA
>CAUDNR010002480.1:3966-43016 GCA_958430865.1 Entrophospora sp. SA101 | reverse complement strand
AAATAATATTCATAATTCTTCGAAGTAAAACGCAATAATCCCGATTGCCAAATTAGTAATAGCGAATTTAAACAAAACGAATTTTTCTACATTACCAAATATGGTATGGATTAATTACCTAATTTCGACTAGAATTATTTTACCGATCAATCTAAAGATTAAAGATTTGTTACAGTGATGCAGTCTTGCAATTTTTTTATTGTATATTTTAAATATAATTAATCATACATCATTAATAAAACAAACATGACTTAGCTATTTAATCATTTCCTTCATTTCCTTGTATGTGAATGCCTCCATCCAACAAATATTCATGATGGTCATGATTATTATGCAATACATTTGATATCATCATTGGCATAACAAACAATTGCATCACCCAAGTAGTAATGATACCAAGGCCATGCATAAATGAAATTTTTAATAATGCCTGTCTACCCAGATCTTTGGGATTCACAATAATAAATTATTCTTTATGATTATCAATTATGGTTCCTTATGAATAATAAATCTGATGTTGATCACAGGTGTCAGATTTAATTAAAGTTTCCTATCACAAACATGCATTAAGGTGCTTTCACACGCCTCATATCTAAGGATTTTTCTTCCACAGGTGAGGCCACATACATGCTGGAAGGCTTTGGACAAAACTTTTCCATTATCTCCCCCCTAAGACCAGGCTTGCTGTCACCATATGGGCATTGATCACTGATAGCTGGTGCTTGTGTGATGATTGCTATGTGTTATTGCCATGCTAGCATAAAAGTTGGTGTTAAGACTGGGTTGAAAATTCAGCAACTTGGGAGGTTGCAACCTGGATTGCTGTTTTGGGTTTTCCCTGAATTCAGAGTTTTGAGTCCTGGGTTGCTGTAATTTTTATGAAAAGAAAAGTATTAATATTTAACAATTAATTATTTAAATGTTTATTTTGTTGAAAAAAATATACATTGATAGTGTACATTTTCTGTGCTTAACATCCATGTGACCCTAAGTCTGGACAAAAGATCCCTTTCTATGAGTTTGGCTGGTATATCCCAAAGGCATCCCCTGTCTTGTCAGTGGCATGCCTACTCACCAACAACCCTACCCCCATTTACTAAAATAACAAATTCAGTTGGTCAGATAAAAATTAAAGAGAAGCAGAAAATTTGGGAAAATGATTAATTTATAACAAAACATACCAAACAAAATCCAAACCATTTTATAACTTTTTTCTTGTCGGCCACATTACTGACAAAGATGTATATAATCATGTGATAATTTTAACCTACAGGACAGAAGACTGATTGGGCAAAAATCCAATCCAGTCCCCTATCCAAAATCATAAATTGGTTAGCATCAAGAAAACAGAGAATTTAGGAAAGTGATTATACAAAACAAACACTATTTTACAACTTTCCTCTTAACATCAGGGTCCAAATGCAATTTCAGGCCACCAACCCTGCTCTGAATTGTGACCTCCTGAGCTTGAACAAGCTGCAGATTCTCATAATATTCATCAACAGAGCTGTGACTTGGTCACAGTGCCATCCTTACCCTAGAGGTGGGATCATTGCAGGCAACTTTTTGGCTAGCATGGCAGCAGCCATCTCTGGTCTGGGTACTGTGAGAGAAAATTAGTGAAGCGTCATTGATGATTGGTGAAGTCTCAATGTAACTCCAGGGCATTGCATCCCTCCCCTGGAATTCTGCAGCATCATTGTATCATCGAGGGGTTGCAAGTCAGATTAGCCTTATGTACACAAGGAATAGTGAGAATGACTGTAAAGTGTTCAAGGTAGCGTGCGTGCTTCAATGCCTGCTATTTTCCTGTAATCAAATGTTGCATACTTGAAATATTTCTTTTTCAACAGTCAATGCTGCCTTGACATCTTGTAATTATATAATAATAAATAATATATAATATGGATTACAAAAAGCAAAATATTATCAATGAAAATCTTGTAATTACACCAGCAAGATCTGCTCCACATTTTGATTTCCAATTAAAAATAAAAATATCAATCAATACAATAAATAGTACCTCTGGTTAGTTATTAACACGTTTTGTCACCTTGGACTCTGTCAAAAAATAAATTGTTTTTCCAAGAAAAAAAAAATCAATTTGCATCTGTCCTACCAAAAAAAACCAATAGGATAAATAATTAAAGTGTGTGCGTCAATTGTATCACAAACTTTTACTTTTTTTAAAATTTTTTATTAATGCCATGACAACACAACAACAACAAAAGAAACAAACAAGATGAGTATGGTGTGAAGAAGGGGTAAGTGTTTTAAGGATGGTGGTGGTGGTTATTGCCCACCACTTGTCATCACTCTAGTTAATAATGCGAGCGTGTAAATTCAATTACAGCTCGGGTTGTGTCCAATAAATATATAAGATAAAATAAATAAATAAATAAATGTCCAATATATAAATCTTCCTCATCAGGAAAATGGGTACAAATATTATGCGTATATAATATGCAATTGCAGGGATTAAGCATATAGTATATGTACAATTTGCATACATAAAAAAATACACGATTTGTATGCATATTATATGCTTAATCCCTGCAATTGCGTATTATATACGCATAATATTTGTACCCATTTTCCTGATGTTGAAATTGCATTTGGGTTCTGATGTTGGGAGGAAGGCTGTAAAATAAGATGGTTTGGATTTTGTTTGGTATGTTATGTATAAATTAATCATATTCTCTGTTTCTCATTGATTTTATTTGACCAACTGAATTTGTTATTTAGCCAGAGTGGGTTGTTGATGAGTAGGTGTGCCACCAACATGACAGCAAACCAGGACTCAAAACTCTGAATTCAGGGAAATCCAAAACAGCAACTTCACAAGTTGCTGAATTTTTAAATTAGTTGCAGACACCAACTTTATTCAAGAGAGGTATATAACACAAAGCAATCATCACGCAAATGCTGATCCTCAACATTATCAATGTCCATATGGTAAAAGTCAAGCCTGGTCTGAGGGGATGATAAGGGAAAGTTTTGTCCAAAGACTTTCAACATGTTTAAGTCTGTTTCACCTGTGGGAAAAAAATTCCATGGTGCTGAATTGTGCTTAATAGTGCCATCTTGCATGCTTGTGATAGGAAAATTTAATTAATCCCAACACCTGTGATCAACATCAGATTTATTTGTGATTTTTAAGGAACTATCTATACAATGGGAACTATAATCTCTTTTTGATCCTCCCTATTTATTTATTCTTGTGAACTCCAGAGAGATCTGGGTAGACAGGCATTATTAAAAGTTCATTTATGCATGGTCTTGGTATTGTTACTACCTAGGTGGTGTAATTGTTTGTTATGTCAATGATGATATCAAATGTATTGAATAATAATCATGATCATCATGAATATTTGATAGATGGAGACATTCATATATGAAGAAAGGATTAAATAACAACAAAAAGCTAAGTTATGTTTATTTTTTATCTAACCAAGATATATAATTAATTATATTCAAAAAGTAATTATTTTATTCCACTCTTGCAATGAATGGTATTAATCTTAATGATTGAATCAATCACACAAGTGGTAGCGTAAAATAATAAATTATAAATCACGGGAAATTAATATACAAATCGGAAATAATTTACAAGTAACACGAATAGTCGTATATGTGAAAGTAAATGTTATGATGGGATTCAGCAAAAACTAAAAGGTATTTTATTATTTCTGAATTTTAGTTTCATTGATAATTAATAATTATTGTTGTTTAAATAAATAATAAATAAAATGTATAAATTGTCTTTAACACTCATTTCGATCAAACCCACCTATATAATTATTGAATAATTGATAAACATTTGTTTTGCATGCTTCATAGATCTTGACCAACACTTACTTCGATCAAAACCGCCTATATAATTATTGAATAATTGATAAACATTTGTTTTTTTGGTACTGATAATAGCAATAAACTAATCCATACCAGCTATCTCCATTCCAAATATTTCATCAATTAATTCTAAAGTTCAACCTTGTTCAATTTCTAGTATTATCACTCAACTAACTACAGGAAATTATAATTCTTAACATGTTGTCAAATTAAAAATCGTATGATGCAATTGGTGTTGTACATAATGCAAAGTACAAGATGATGATTAATACTAATATACAATTTGGTTCTTTTAATTGAAAAAAATTTAGTACATCTCAATATTATTTAAAGATGGAAGAATTTGAATTTGAATTTATCCACTGATTTGTGCAACATTTTAGGGTATGAACAAATTTAACAAATTTATGATAAAATTTCTAAGGGCTATAGTTACAACGGATTTTGTTAATATATACTATTATTATTGTTATTTTTTTTTTTTTATTAACAATATGGTTGGCTCGGTCTAAAGGCCTCCTCCCATTACTACGCCATGCGCTCATTCAAAAAAGGGCCTTCATGTGATTTTGGGTTTCATTACTGCCATAACGTTCATGAACTAGTCTAGATTCAGAAATGATATTGGCGCTCGAAATTAGTAGTTAACGATCTATTAGGGAAACCGAAAATTTTTCGTGTAAATTTTTATCCTTACGTACTCATTTCAAAAAACAAAACCAATATTTTATATTAAAAAAATCATTAAAATATTATAAATTATAAAATCAGACAGTTTCAAAATTTTTAATGTGAGTATATATTTTGAGTCAAATTATGTTCTTTTTATTGCAAATCATAGGGTCAAGTTATATATATATTAAACTTAATTTTGGTCATATAACAAACAGGAATTTTTGTTACTGACCTATTACTATCTATAAAGTTTGCGGGGTCCTGGTTGGCCATGGTACCAATCCATTGATGGTAACATTTTAACCACATTTAGTATGTTATTAACGGCAATGGACCAGACTAAACTCATTGGTCTCTGCAATTTTTCTCTTCCAACAATTTATCATTATTAAAAATAATTCGTTTAGGAGTGTATTCTGATCTGTTATTCACTTATAAATACATATTTCTAATTCAATAATGTATAATCATGGAACCAGAATCAAAAATTTTGTGTATATATTGATTATTGTGATTATTATGATTATTAGTTTAAGGTATTGGACTACTGAGAAATCTGAACCTCCTCCTCCCATCCCAGAATTTCCAAGAAACCCTACGATACATAGAAGGTAATTATTTCATTTCGATTTCTCTCTTTATTATATTCTATATTGCTGTTTTTATAAATAATAATAATATCCTTTTTATTCGGTCAGATAAGGAAAGAATTGGAAAGTTATAAAATATGGAAGGTGATTATAAATGGCTTCTTAACATGAAATGTCCCGTGCATGGATACTCGTGTCCTAGTGGCGGTGTCACTCAGAGTATCGAATCAGGTGTCTATATACTTGATAACAATAAAGCAGACATTGATAGATTCATTGAAAATATTTTCAGCAATCTCGACTCTAATGTCAGACATTTACTTGAATCAAGACTTAAAGAAATATCATATGCCAAAGGTGCAGCCTGGACAAAAGATAATGTCCGTACAAATTCTGAGGTGGACGATCACATCTCTGGAACTTATTATGTGCTTTACTCTGATGAATCACCAGATCAGCCAAATAAACGTCGAATTTTTACTACAGTAGTTCAAAATACCATATCCGCTGGATCTGGTCATTATTTTAGTGCAGAAAATTTTAACGGAAAACACATCGAGCATGCGCTAATGTATTTACTCTACAAAGATGTTAAAAAAAGCAGTTGATATAACATATAAATACTTGGATTTTGTAATTTATTTTTTTCATATATTATTATTGCGATAAATTTATTTTTCGAAAAATATATATTTCATATTAAAGATATTTTTAACAGGTTGTATTTTTATTAAATATATAAAGGGAATTTTGACACTATCTAAATGAAATCTATGTGGAATTCGCAAATCACATATTAATATGTGAAATTAGATAAACCCGATCAAAAGGAATTTCGCATCCAAACATTTAATTGTTATTATAGATTTTAATTTCCAATTTCACATATAACAGTACCGATTCGAATAGTCATATACAAGGGTTCTATTTAAATATGAAGTAATTGGGAAAGTCTCCAAGTTGTCACTCTTTCCTCCAAACCATTTTGTCAAAAGCTGAGAAACCCACACGGTCACCCAAGCAAATATAGCTACTCTTGGCAGTTTGAGTTTGACAAATTTGACCATGACCTTATGTCCTTCCCGTGCTTTGAAAATGAGTGATAATTCTAACAGTTGAGAGCCTTTGCACTTGATGCATTGGAATAAAATAGAATATGGAAGAAATAGAGTGCTGCGTCAAAATCCTTACTTGCTTAGATGTGTTATTGAAGAATCTCAACCAACAGATGAAACTAGAATTTGTAAAAGGTTCTATTTTTTTTTAGAAAAACTCTTTATTACATCGTTCCTTAGTATTGTAGAATAAAATTATAGCGTTTTTTCTTCTATCTTGTGTGGCTGTAAAGCAATATTTCTGATGTCGACTTATCCTAAACTATTAAACGATCCTGAAGTATAATTGTTGTTATGTCATTGTTTTTATGAAAACATTTTAAAAATCAATTTAATTAATTACATCAGATTACTATAATCGCACCTATCAATTGATAATTACAACAACACGTTCGAACAAATAGAAGTTGTGCCCATTGAATATTCATTCGTTTTATATCCATTCAATCAATTAAATTCAATATTCAGATAATCATTTGGTGAATAATTAAAATATATTCATTGTTAACAAAAACTAAATTTATTTATCAAAAAAAAAATCTTTTCAAATAAGAGTGGATCAAGTTTTAAGTGTGTAATATAATTAGATGTAGATTCACCAACACATACTAAAACATTACAAGGAAAAATAATATCAAAACTTCAGAGACATTGAATTGACAAATAGCTTCTTTAAATTTTTCTCCATCTTTTACAATTTCAGTCTTTTCCATCAAGTTCCATATCTAAAACTTGACTTCTTAGAACCATCCTTTACTTCAAAATATGAGCAGTAGAAAATTCATCCCTTCTCATTATTGTATTATTTATTACTTTCTCCTATTATAGTGATTGAAGGCTCTTCTTCCATTTAAATTTAATTAATTAGATGAATGAGAATGTATTACATTCGGTCAAATCAATTCATTGGATGGGAACCTCCACGAACAATGATAAAATAAAATTAACTTGCATCTATTTTCCAATGATTGGATCAAATCACAAACTTTTTTTCGACATTATTATCACATATTCTCTGTTAGGTTGAGATTCAAGTAATTAATATTGCGATATTATTTGTCGCAGTACTTCTAATTTTGCGCCGAGAAGTTTTTAGAGCAAAAAATAAATATATAGAGAGTAATTTTTTTTTTGTAAAGGACGATATACGGATATAATTAAAGTGTAAAGTGCGGGAGAAAATCATAAAATTGTATCACTTGAGTTATATATTCTTTTTTAATTTTTATCACTGATAATCCAAACGGCTTTACGAACTTCACTAAAACCACATTTTCAATATTTTTGAATTCATAAATGGAATCAATTCAATATAATGTATATCCTCTGTATATTTTTTTTACATACATAAAAGAAATCTTGCTATTTCTTTATTTCCACTTAGCTCATCTTCTTTTTTTCTTTTCAGTCTATCAAATAGTTTGTTAAATAGTAGTAATAAATGATACGACGGAGATTTTTACTATATCAAACGAATTTGATTGGATGATAAGCAAAATTTATTAATTGACAAGCTACTTTTTAAATATTAAATATTAACAAATTAATAATGACTTCTGAAAATAATAACAATACACTTGACACACTGCGTCAAGAAGCTCGTAGTAAACAGATTATTGGTAACAATAGTATTAAATTTAACAAAGCTCCACTTTTTTCCCCACATTCCAGGCCATATTATATATTTAGCGTAGGAATAACACTTGGTAAGAAAACTATCTTCCATTCAAAACTAAATTGACCAAGTTGTTTTAATTAGTTTAGTTCATCGATTCATTCGTGCTTTTACTATTTTTAGTTACAGGTGTATATTTAGTATTATATGCAGATTTTGATCAAAAAGATCATTGTTTTATACCGGTAGTTATATATATATATATATATATATGTATACATGTATTTTTATGCTTTAAAAAAAAATTTTATTTTTAATAAATAATTTATTTTAATTTGTAGATTAGAAGATGGTACAAAAGTAAGATGGATTCATTTTGGACTCTTAGTGATAAAGAAAAAAAAGAATTAAAAGAACAGGGAAAGATATAATCAATTATAGATTATTTAAACAGAAAGAAATAAAGCTTTTTAATTTTATAAATTTTATAATTTATAATTGTTTTTATTCTTTGAAAAATCTTTTTATCCAACTAATAAATTATGACTTCCACCAACTAGATATCCAACAAAACATTCATCTAACATTAATTCATAATTAATCCATGCATGAATATCCACTGATTAATAAATAATAAATAAGATTAATTTTTCTCATCCATCTTTTCAAAAAACAAAATGATAAAAAAAATTATTTATCAAATGAGCCTGCTTACTAAATAATTTTGTTCCATCCTTTCCTGCTCCTCGCATTAATTCTTTTTCGCCTAAAAAGTTCAGTTACAAAGATTTTTTAATTAATTTCTTCTTTTTTTACACATCACATAAATTTAATTCCCATTGCCATCTTATCTTATTAATTTGAAAACTACATTAAAAAATACGCCATCCATTTCTATACTAACCACCAGGATGAAATTTTATATATGGAGTAATGTTATATATCTTTCCATTAAACGCTGACCATGCATCATCTCTTCTATTATGTTTCTTTAATTCTTCAAGTGTATAATTTCTTATTTCTGAAACTCCCTAATAATAAAAAATATTAGTCATAAATTAATTAGCAATCCCGTTCAAACAAACACATAACATATCTTACTTTTAAATCGACTCCACTACTCTTAAGTTTTGCCCAATCCAGAGATGAATGTCCAGGTTCTAGTATAATTTTTTTCCGCAATTTATTAGATTTCTCTATAGGAGTCAACTTTTTAGACTTGCTTACTGTTAGTGATGATGATGATGATGATGATGATGATGCTGATGGATTTATTGGTGATTTGGCACGTTGTGGACTATTTATCATTGGAAATGTTGTTGTTGACTCTGTTATAATTAACAACAAAATTAGTAGTTAATCACGTCGGTTTGGACCATGCGTGTATATGTATGTATGTATAAAAGTGTTTTCTACCATCATTAACCGAGATTACAAGATTTGAATTAATAGTTATGGGTACATCGATTTCAGGATTGTTGGTTGAATTTGAAGAAGTCGCCTCTATCTTTACATCACTTTCTTGCTCATTGTCCACTGCAGAATTTTGTTCGGTGGGATCGCTGAATACACTATTATAAAGTCTAGAAGCTAAAGAATACATTGTATTTTATAATAAATAAATAAATAAATAATAAATAAATAAATAAATAAATAAATAAATAAATAAAATAATGAATGAATGAATTCTTGATCAAAAAATTAATTCTAACGTTATGTCGTACTTGATTCGGATTCGGTAAAATAATAATTATAATAGTAATAGTAATAGTAATAGTAAATTTTATAATAGTAAATTTTATAATAGTAATAATTTAATTGACAGCCAACTCAAAATTGGGCACGTTTTTTTTATTATTATATTTTTTTTTCTTTGAAAATTATTTTTTTATAATTCAAGATGTGGCTATCAGATACTCAAAGTATGTAAATTTCAACAGATTTTCCTTTTCTGTAATCACAACGATTCATAACAATATTTGTTTTCTATTAAATATAAAGAGATTGGAGTTGGTTTAACAGCATTCGGAACATTATTTATGTTCCTTGGTGTTGTGTTATTCTTTGATGGTGGCTTATTGGCAATCGGAAATGTATGTTTTCATATTTTAATTTTAAATAATAACTTTTTTTGATAAACTTAATTAGTCATTCGTTAATTTATTTTCCCTTTATAAAATATATTATTAAAGATACTATTTTTATCAGGAATATTATTAATTATAGGATTTGATAAAACGATTGCTTTTTTTTCACGTAAAGATAAAATTCGTGGAACCATATGTTTCTTTGGTGGGATTGTATTGGTATTTGTTAAATGGCCTTTCCTAGGAATAATTATTGAACTTTTTGGGGTTTTCAATTTATTTGGGTAAATAGAAAAAAAAGACTATTCTTAATTGATACTTTGAATTAATTATACAAGATCATTAACTTTAATAATAATAACATCATTATTACAATTGATTCTTAGTGATTTTTTCCCAGTTATAGTAAGAGTTCTTAGAAGAATTCCTTTAATTGGAAATATACTTAGTGCACCAGGAATTGCACAGGTAAAATAAAATTCATAATGAATAGATAAATCAAACAATAATTAATTGACTGATTATTTATTTATTTTCTTTTGTCCTTAGTTTGTAGATAAATTAACAGGTGCTAAATTACCAGTATAAATCAAAAAATATATTATAATTACTAATTAATCTTCAATCAAACACACAATATTATTATTATTACTATTATTTATAATTAATATTTCCAACATTTGTATAATTAACCTTAATTTTATAATATTTAAAAAAAATTTAGACATTATTCTTTCTATAAACAATATATAATACATCAATCATCCTATAGATAAATAATATAATAATATATACATCAAAAAACATTTTATTTTATTATTATTTGTGAAAAACATAAATAAATATATTAAATGTAAAAATTAATAATATAAATTTTATTTTATTTATATTACAATTTCTCCTTCGATAACACTTGCATCCAATCCTAATCTCTCGAGACATTTATAATATCGTTCTAAATTTACCCTTTTTAAATACTTTAAAATCTTTTGTCTTTTATGTACTAAATGTCTTAATGAACGATAATTATCAAGATCTTTATGAAACTTCTTGAAGTGATCATGTAGATTTAAAATTCGAACAGTATATACCGCGGCTAAATATATTATATGTTTTAGTAAAAACATTAATCAATTATTATTTATTAAAGATTATTTCACATGTATTTATATATATGTAAATAAATCTTTGTAAAAACAAAAATACCTTGAACTTCTGGTGTTCCTGTATTTCTCTCATTTCCGCCAAATTCCTCTATTGCCTTTTGTATATTATACAACTGTATAGCCTTGGCATCTGAATTTTGTAAACTTACAAGTTTTTTTAACACTTGAACTTTTTCAATCTCAGTTTTTTCACGTACTTTGATCTCCAAAGATTTTCCATCTAAAGTCTCAGTACTGCTATTTTCATCATCAATTTTATTTGCAGAATCTAAAATCGTGGGCGGATTCTTAATGTCAGTTGTTGTTTCAGTTGCTGCAACAGCTTTAGGTGTAATCTCAAATAAAAATTTTTCATCTTTTTTATTGAGTAAAAAATTATTAAAACCAGAAGGAGTATTTAACGCCGTGGTAGTAGTTGACGACGCTGCTGATGCCACTTTGAAAATTTCATCGGGTTTAAGTAATGATCGGGTGAAGGGTGTGGGTCTTCCTACAATTGGGTCTGGTTTTTTTGATGATTCTTCTAATTTTCGTTGTTTTTCTGCCTTATGCTTTTTTGTTTTTTGTAGTGAACGAAGTCCTCCTTTCAAAGCTGGCGAGGTGGTATATATGCTACATCGATTAACTTTATTACATAATATCACATATATAGATCTTGATGGGTTAATATCTTTCTTTGTGTTTAATTTTTTTGAATTATAAAAAAGAGAGATTGATTAATGAATTTTTAGAAACAATACTTTTTCTATGTACCTATCAACGATGAAAAATTTGATAGTCTCGAACTGAACAATAGATTTCTTTGAAAAATCATTTTTTTAAAAATTTTTATGAATCTTTTTTTATATATCAAGGAAGATCTGCATGAATCATTTATAATACGTGAGAGAAGTGGTTCATTATTGGGGTTATTAATTTTTAAATTAAAATGAATTCCTTCTTCTGACAATGAATCACTCTGTCAATTAGAAATCGATCTCTGTCCCCTTGGAACAATTGAAAGATTGTTTGGAAGAAGATATATTTTGGAAGCATTGAAATTTTTGGCAAAGAGCTGTTCGATCAACAGGTTACGTAACGATATTCAAAAAAAAAAAAATACACGGTAACGTCTGAAAATGACCAAGTTTTTGCATGGAAAGTATTGTAAAATATAGCAAGTTTTAAATTGATCAAAAATTTTTGACTGGAAAAAAATTTTTAATTATTTTTTTTTTGAGTCTTCGGGCACAAAATTCTTGAGTTTTTTCGTCAGCATAAGTTGACTTAAAAATTTTCACAATTAGCAAGGTGGTTGCAACATATTTTGCGTTATTTGTAGTAAAGCATCCAGATGTTATTTGTGCAATGGCTAAACCCCAGCCCTTTGCATACAACAAATACAAATAGCTTTTGAATCATTCTTAAAAAATCTCGAAAATTATGATTTTTTTACTTGACATATTTATTTGTAAACAAGTAACAACAAAAAAAGAAAAGATATGAAATTTTTTAAATATAGATTTAAACTAAATAATATCTGTTAACACACACAACATTCAGTGTTGGAAATAGGAGTTGAAAATCCCCAAATTCTCCAGAAGATAAATTGGGTCTTTCCTTTCAAACAACAAGATCTTCGAGTTCTCTGATTTTCTCACAACAAAACATTTTTCACTATTTACAACATTCTTTATCCTTCGCCTTCAACCTTCATTTAGTCGGCGCTCACTATATAATATTCATTATAAAAATATCAGCGAAAATTTTTTGTAAAAATCATGTGATCTAATTTTATTTTGACTGGGCTTTGTAAAGAGCCATTTTTTTATTTACAGTTATTCGGTACCATCAAGTGCGCTTATAGATTCATCGAAGCTTTCTAGGTACAAGAAAGTGGCGGTAAGCAAGAGCAAAAGTAAATTCGTAAACTAATTATTGACAAGTGCTGAATTATTTGCCCAAAAGTTAACCTGTAATCGGCATTAACCCAAAAGGCTACCTAATATCATCATTTAACAAGAATAAAAAAGCTGTAAAAGGTTTATTATATTATAATAAAATAAAAAAGATAATTAATTAATTATTGAATATTTTGTTAGGCAGGACTTCGTCAGTATTTCTTCATTTTCTCACTATCTCATCCGCTCCTTCGTCAATTTTCACATTTATCTTTTCATCCATTATCCACCTCTATTTATTTCTTTGTTCACCACCTCTTCATTTTGTCATTATAACATTTCCATTTTTTCATTATCTCTTTATTTATTTTCTCATCCACTTCTTTATTTAATTCATTCCTTAGATGGAAATGTAACCATTATTGAAGAATGAGGTTTAGTCATAGTGCACAATGTGCAAAAAATGTCAGTATCAATGCGGAGAATGCGTGTGATAGATAAATGGAAACTTGACCATAAAGAATCTGCTAAATTAAGTAGATTTTTAGATGGCATTCAGTACACTTGCGGGAACTCTTTCAAAGGCTTAACCTCAGAAGTTCAACAAGATGAGTTCTCGGGATTATTTTTAAAAGTAAAAGTCAATGATAAATTAAATTCGCAAAAGTAGCATGGAAATTTAATATTATTCATGTAAATAAGATATGTTTTGTTTGTGGTGAACAATGTGAATTTTATTATTATTACTCTAGTCCAAATAGTCAAAAGGCAAAGAAATGTTAATATTATTTGATCACGTGAAAGAAAATTTCAAAAAAAAGTGACCCGGATGACCCAACAATCAATATAATAAAGATGGTACACTTCTTTTCTTAGAAAAAGTAGGATTTTATTTAATAATAATAATAAAGATAGTAAAATAAAAAAATTAAATATTTAACAAAAGAAAATAGAAATTAAATATTAATAATAATAATAATAATAACAATAATGTAAAAAGATATACACTGCTCGCTACTATTACTGTTGTTACAATTATTATTATTGCTATTAATAACTAACTGATCGATCAACTAAGGTTTGATATATATTACATTGTTGACCACCCTCCAACATCAAATATTTGTTCAATTTTTCTTGCAATTTGTACTGGAACACCGTGCGTTATCCATAATCTACGAATTTCGTCATACCTTTTTTGATTAAGATATTGAGGTTTGCCGCGTCTTAGAAAATATTATAAATAATAAATAAAATAATTAGCAATAGATATTATTGATTAAACGAATAGTTCTAACAATAATAATAATTACTTTAATCCATGATCAACTTCTCCGTGTGTGTCAAGATATGGTGCATTCATAAAACATCCATTATCGTTATGAAGTAATAATAATACACATTTTTTCACTAATAGATAAATCCCTTTATCGCCGCCACAACTAAATTGGAAATGAAACGTTTTGTGTTAATATTAATTATTAATCATTGATTAATGAATGAGTTATCAAATTTCATTTTACCTTCTAGCATGATTATTGCATTCACCTCTTTCTGATTCAAAACAACAATAACTCTGACTACAAACAAATGCACCACACAATAAACACAATGCAGGTTCATTTGGTATAGTATTACACTTTTTACACACTCTTCTCATGCTTTCTTCAAACAAAAAGTCTAGCCTTTTTGGTAAACCAATAAGCTCAAATATAGCTGGATGATTAAGTTGAATATCTATGAAATATGGGTCATTCGCTGATGTTTGTGAGCTACTGCGAATGGCCACGCTGCTTGATACAAGCAAGTTTGTTGTATTATTTCTATCTATTGGCGTTGTGACTGATTGTGTGAAGGGTAGTGATAACTCTTGTCGAAGCACAAACAAGTGATGACACCAACCTGCAATAACTGCTAATTTTGTAAAATCCGTTGTTGTATCGGTGTTTATCGCACAAATTTCTTCTAACATTGAAGGAAGTCTCAACAATTTACATAGCCTAACGAATTCTATCTCATCAGTTTTGAGTTTCTCTGTTTCAGAACTTGGAAACACAACACCAAACCTTGCGTGTAATAATATTATACATTTCCTCAAATATGGTAAACTAAATGATCTTATGATTTTTGCAAACATTTGATCGCCAATCTCATTTAAAAATTTTAATATAATTTGATCGTTATATCCCAATTGTCTCATAATCCAGAAAGTGAAACTTCTTATTGAGTTGTTATTGTTGCTATCATTATAACAACAATTATTATTAAAACCTTGTGTACCATTTGTTTTTTGTTTTTTATTTTGCTGCTGTTGTTGCTGCTGTTCTTCTTGTTGTTGTTGTACTTGTTGATGTTGTTGTTGGTTTTTTAAAAGCTCCTTTAGTCGTGGATCTTCCGTCCATGATTTTGTGTTTTCATTAAAAGTAGATTCAATTAATGAAATAATTGTTCTGGCAATTTCTGCTATGAATAATAAATGCATCAAATGATGTACATCATAATCCAGTGCTGTGACTGTGTACATACATAACTCAACAAGTATTAAGAAAGGATCTTCAAGTAATAAAGGTTTTACTTTTGTGAAAAGAAAACTTTTATCAAATAGTCCGTTGATCCTTCGTGTACTATCAGGTAATGGATTTGATATTATATCTTGTTCTGCTTTATTTGGCTGTAGAAGCGGATGTTCATAGAATATTTGTTGAAGACGATGTGTTGCTATCTGTTTCAATCTTACTTCGTACTCTTGGCCTGCTAACATTATATTTAAATATGAATCTAGTGTTTCAGAAAGAATTCTAAGCAGTGTTGATGTCTGTGAATTGATTCCATTCATTAATGTTGTGACTTGTTGATTTTCATTAACCGAGTTACCAACGCCTCTCTGGCTTATCTCAATACATGATATTGTGTATCCAAATAGATCCCACATGTACTCAATATGTTTTAAAGACTTCTCTGTAGTCTGAAAAGTTATTTCCAATTTATTACTACTGACTAACTTTTCCACAACTTCTGCCAAAAGATCATACATGCGAATTGTTATAATACGATCCTCATCTAATCCATCATTTCTTGATGCTGCTGCTGATGTTGATGACGATGATGCAGCAACTATATTTGGTTGGAATTCGTCACCAGGACCACCAATAATTGGACCACCAGTGTTATCATCTGTTGGTTGAGTCGGTGTTCTCAACATATGAACTATTTGTGAAATAAATCTACCAGCTCCACTACTATTACGTCGTCTTTGTGTTTGAGCCAAAGGTGAAAATCCAGTTGTCTGAGCCAAATCTCTAACATCAAAAGAGTTTCTTAAATTTTGTGTGTATCGCCTAGGTGGTTCATTAAAAACTGTTTGATCTAATGATTGTGCAAATGAATTTAATTTCGTCATTCCCGCCATACATTTACTATTTATCCATGTCCCAAAATCTTCTTGTACTTCCAGCACACCAGGAAATACTTCCTTTTTCCCTTTCCACGTTATTGGGAATAATACATTTCCTAGACTTTTGCATAAAGGACACAAGAACTCTTTACGTTTCACATCTTCTGGATGATTTCTGGTCAATTGTAATTGATGCCTTTGTTCTAAAGATAAGAAATAATTATCAAAACATTTTACATGCATTAAATGTCCACATGTTGACGCATACATTCCTAGCCTACATGAATCTGAAGGAAATCCTTTACTTAACAATACACGTGATGATTTTGATGAATTGTCATCAGCCGAATATAGAGACGAAGCAACACCATAAGGCATACTTCTATCATATTTGTTATCTAAATTCTCTGGTAAATTAATGGTTTCAAAAACAAAATCATTGTCATTAAATGGAGTTCTTCGCATCAAAGTAGACGGTTGAATCAATCCCAGCATTCCATATAATGATGATGAATTGGTATCCTCTTGACACACTATACAAGTTCCTGTTGGGAATGGCCAAATTGTTTCTTTTGACAAGTCACCCTCCAAATGTTCATCAGTAGTTATTTCCCATTCATCATCATACATGCCCTCATCAATATCGTAAAAACTTTCATGCTTATCTATAAAGCTTTGTTGTGCTTTAGCAAATTGTTCCATTATCTTTTTTTGCCTTTCCTTGGCTGCTTTTTTTTTCTTTTCTTGTTCGGTAAGTTCGGTATCCTCACTACCTTTAGTTTGTAGTTTGTCATTCAATTTTTCACGATGATTACTGATCACAAATCTCACATTTTCATTACTATGTTTTTCAAATTGGTCCAAAATATAATTTATTTTATGATGGTAGTCTTTGAAATTTGAATTTGAGGATAAGTCTAATA
Source organism: Entrophospora sp. SA101 (assembly GCA_958430865.1). Lineage (NCBI taxonomy): Eukaryota > Fungi > Glomeromycota > Glomeromycetes > Entrophosporales > Entrophosporaceae > Entrophospora > Entrophospora sp. SA101. The sequence continues at coordinate 25,719 of CAUDNR010002480.1, read as the reverse complement.
ACAAATCTAATAGAGTATTAGTAGAAACTGGCGACTTCATTATATTAACATCAGGATCTTGGAAACGATCAGATACTGCATAATACATAAATCCTGTAGGATAATAAGTATCATTTGTTGATAAAATATTATCTGATGCCTTTTGTTTTCCTTTTCGTTTATATTCCTTTATTGCATCATTATTTTCATCTAATAAGGCCAAGATGATCAAATGTAGAGCTTCTTCCATAATTGTGTCAGATTTGATTTTGTTATCCTTTTTGACATTCCATAAAGAATAGTAAATAATTTGATTCATCAATCTCACATGTAATATGTTTCCTAATTTTACATAAGGTCCCTTGGTTATAGGTACAAGCTTTGGAATTATCAATGGAGTTTTGTCCTTTTCAGAATCATCCATTTTTTTCTTTGACCTATTTTTCAAAACATCTTCAGCCTCTTCTCTATTGTTACGCGAGTAATGCATAAAGTAAGGATCTACATCATCAAAATACTGGTCTTTTAATTCATATAATCCATTATCTGTTAGACTATCCGGTGATCGATAATTGGCAAGATCTGGTAAGACTTTGTCAAATGATGTACTTTGTGTAAGGCGTTCTGGTATACGTTTAGAAAGTTCGGAATAAGCCAATGGTCCAAGGCATAAACTGTGTATTATTTCACTTTTGATTTCCTCTTCGATGCTCAAACCAGCAGCATTTGTTCGTTCATTTACACATGTGATGAGTAGTATTAAAAGTTCTTCTACAATAAAAGTTAACTGTGTAGAATCATATGTTTTGTGAGAGCTTTTTCCATTGAACCAATCAATAAGGTCAAATCGATCTAAAATTGTGGCAAGAACAAGGTCAGGATCCAAAATTATAAATGCAGTCTGAATTAAGAAAACGTCTTCATCATATGTATTTTCTCGAAGAGAGACATCCCGATAATGATGACACTTTTAATTTAAAAAAAAAAAAGATTAAATATTAAAGATACTTTGTTTGGTATTATAATAATAAAATTTAGATTTATTATATAATATACTATACCTGACTACGAATACCAAAACCATTTCGAACCCATAGACCTGCTCTTATTTGCACTAACAATACCAATACTAGAAATAGTAATAGTAATAGTAATAGTTAATATATTTTCCATTTACACACAAAAAGGTCCATTAAAAATATTACCTCTTAAAGGATAATCTAGTATTGCCAACATTTTTTCACGAGCTCGTATCACTATAGACGAATCATCTGCATTTTCAGAATTAATGTCCATCACCATATTTTGAAAGCTATCCCAACCATTTTGTTTCAACAAATCTTCATCCAGCAATTCAACATTTTCAATTAACTGAGCAAGAAACCAATGCAATGGATGATGAAAACTGACAGGCTGTGACGAGACATCAAACTTTATAACTCTGTAAGTGGGCGAATATGGATTCTGTGGAAACATTACATCATGAAAATCTGAATCGCGCAACATAATCGAATTGTCTTCTGAATCCTCTATTCTGGTATAATATGAATATTTCATATCTCTTGAAAAGGGGGCATATGATTCGTTAGTATTGAAATTTGTATCTGTCACCTGTTGTTCGTCATTTGTTTCATCCATATTATCCATGTCATCTTCTACATGTCTTGCACACCACTCGTATAATTTTTTTAAAGTTTTACGTATTGTTATAGACAAGACCTTTGTATTCACTGTATAACATTCAGAAAACTGGCGACAACTTTTTGCTATTTGTAACGTAACATTGAAAGCATTCACCCAACTTTCAGTCTCATATTCAACATGTTGTTGGGTAGCACGTACGTTGGGATTCATTCCTTGAAACAGAGTGATCAAGTTAAGATATTGAACTAAATATTGTGAATGTCTATGAACTGACTCTTTTACAGCTGTGGTGCTCATTATATTTTTGAAATCACTAAATATATGAAAATAACATCTATTTTTAAAACTAGGAGCTTCACAATTAATTCTGGCAGATGGATCAATATCTTTTACATCTCCAACAGCATCTGATGTGAAAAAAGTGTGAAACACTGCAAATATTGTACTAAGAAAATGATATTTGTTAACAAGTATTGATGATATTGTTGCGATAGGAAAAAGTTGTATTGAAAAAAGTATAATTGAATATTCAGGCTCACGATCAGGAGTAAGAAAGGCTTTGGCAATTTTCACGTAATTTCTAGCAAATCGTATACCTATTAATAATAAAATGGATTTGTAGAATTTTTAGAATTTTATAATGTATGATTAGTTTTTTTTTTTTGTTATAAAAAAAATTACCCATTATTTTCTTATATTCAGGGTCAGTAGCTAAAGTTTTGATATACAATTTTTTTAGACCAGATCGAGCTTCTTTCCAAAGTCTAAAGTCCAAAAGAAATAATTTATCAAGCCTTAATTTCTTATTAAAGTCTTCGGCTAGTTGATTTGTAGTTGATGCCTTGTATAATGAAGTGGGCGACTCATCTTCTTCCATTGGTTCTGTAGTAGTATCGATTGATCTTTCATCCGTTGACATTTCATCAATCGAACCAGTTTCAACAATACGGTCATCTTGATCATCGTCATCGTCGTCATCATCTTCATCGTCGTCGTCATCGTCGTCGTCATCATAACATTCCATTGCCTCGTCACCATCGCTCATTTGATTAGAATCAACATCCTCATTTTCATATCTTTCATCCTGAGATAAAAAAATTTTATTGAAAAGTCTAATTTTTTCATTGAGCTTAAAAATTGAATTTTTTTTTACAAGTGGTTTCTTCCATTTTTTACATAGTTCTTCACAGATTATCTCTCTTAGCACATGAATGTTTGATCCAACCATGCCATTAGCAAGATCTTTCAACCAATCAATAAATAGGCCGCACATTTCTTCACGAAAGGTATCTCTGGCTGAACGAATTGTAACAGCTAAACCTATGGAAGAGATGGTACGAGCAATGCTAAGAAGGCGTGGAATATCATCAGATATTTCTACTATGTCACGGCCCTGAAAACATTTTTATAAAATTTTATATAAGACATTTTCAAAAAAAAAAAAAGAAGAAGCATATGTATGTGTGTGTATAATATACATTTATTTATTTATAAAAAAATTGTTTTTCTTAATTAACATAAAGTTGGTTAAATAAATTTCATTTAATGATAATAAAATCGAAGTAGAAAATATAAAAATAAATTTTCGACGTACATATGAATCGACTCTTTCAGCAATTGATTTTGCTGCATCCTTCGTGCAACCAGTAGCATCAGCAAGTTGATCAATGACTTCACTGAAAGAATGACTTTCATCATTCCAAAGTATTATGGCAAACAATTTTTCATCTGGAGTAGTGGTAAGATATCGAATAGAGTAGCTCGATTCGATTGCCTCTTTTTTAACTTGATCTACTTCACTAGGAGGCAATTTTTCTTCGGGAGAAGCAGATAAAGTATCAATCATAAAGACAAGCACAGTGGATATTGCTTCATGAATTGAATTTAATAGATCAGTTGGTAAATTTCGACTGTTAATTGAATCCAAAGTATTTGTAATCTCGGGTGAATGATAAGCACAATGAATAGGAACTTTCCAAGCCTCTGGATCACCACAATCACAGCATCCACTCCAACTAGTAGTTATAGAAAAAATAACGTCGTGATCTTCGTGATCTGTTGCGTGAAAACAACGAGTGCAGAAAACACATGTTCCGTCAATTGCGCAATCTCTATGCAATGCAATAATAAGATGTACAATAACCTTGACATGTTAGCTATCTTGTAAACAATATTAATAATACTAAGATTAATTATAAATATCTATCTTAAATCTAATTTAATTTGACTATAATAAAATCTATATATTTGTACGCTTTTAATCACAAATTAAAACTAATTCATACCTGCATCTATAAACACCTTCACCTTTTTTGAATACATGACCACAAGGTCTTCCTTTTTCGAGGGAATGATTATTTACATTAGAACTTTGAGCCAGACTAAGCTTATATTCATAATTGCCATCACCAAAACCATTTGGAAAAAATAAATCTCTGTAATCTTCATTTGATTTCCAAAATTCAGAAAACAATCTCCCTAGTATTTTCTGTTTAGCATCCTCTGACAGTTTATAATCAAAATTTGCAGGACAAAGCTGTAAGAATTTGGAAAGTGGTATGGTTTTAAGATCATTTGAATTTGTTGTTGTATAAAGATTTGAAGTAGATGCCTCTGGTTCCATTATTGAAAATGGATATATATATATATATATAAAACAAAATTATGAACAATTAATAATATTAGTATTAGTGGGAATTCGAAATCGCAAATGTTTAAAGAGAGTTAAGAAATTGTTTTTATTTTTTCGTGTCTTTTTTGTTAAAGTTTTTTTTTTTATTTTATAAAAAAAATTATCAGCAGTTAATTTTCAACGATTTTTTAATTTTTAAAATTATGTAACCTCAACACTTTGTCGTACAACAAAAGCATGACGTAAAAGAATCATCTCGTTATTTTTAATCTTCAAAAAAATTTTCCTTCGTCAAATCTTTTTTTTTAAAAAAATAAAAAATAATGTCACATCATCCTTCTTACACAATGGGAGCTATATGTAAGTAAGATCAATCAATTAATAATTAATAATTAATAATTAATAATCAATAATAACTCATCATGAAAAGTAATAAAATGATTATTATTGGATAGGTGCAATCGGAGGGATTGCAGCTTATGCTAAAAAAGGATCAGTTCCTTCATTAACAGCAGGACTAGGAGTATCTTCACTTTATTTAATAGCTGGGTAAAATTATTTGAAAAATTTAATAATTAATCAAAAGATTTTATTTATTAAAAATTTATTTTTAAAAAAGTTATTTAATTGAAAATAATAAAGATTATGGACATGAAACTGCTCTCGGTAATTAATTAATTAATTATATTAGAAATTTATCATTATGAATATTATATTAATATATTATTTATCACATGATCATATATTAATATTATTATAAGCTGCATCGACTGTTTTGACAGGATCAATGATTCCAAGAGCAATCAAGACAAAGAAACCAATCCCATTAACATTAAGTATTTTATCAATTGGTGCCGGCACATATTATATTAAAAAGATTTATGAATATAAAGTTGGATTTTAAAACGGCATTCAAAAATCATTACCTTTTATTTTTAATAAAATAAAATATTTTATAAATGAGTTACCTTTAAATATGTTCATTGTCATCCATTATAGAATAATTATCATTAGAATGCATCCAACCTTGAAAATTTTTATATAAAAGAAAGGTTTCTCTCCCATATATTAATATTAACATGTATGGGTAATCCATTATAGATCCGGGGATCACGATCATCTATATAATAACATTCGACTTATCGTGTAACATTATTTAAAAAAAAATTTAACGATAGATTTTTTATTGCCATCAGTCCAGCCCACTACCAGCCCACTTATAAAGAGTCAATAACCCAAAAAACTTATTTGCTTTGTGAATCACAAAAAAAAAAAAAAATGCCCGGACGCATACTTTTCAGATATACCGTTGAAGAAGTGGCAAGACACAATGACATTTCTGACCTTTGGGTAATCCACAATAAAAAAGTATATGATCTGACAGACTTTGTAACCGATCATCCTGGAGGTCCTGAGCTACTTAAAGACTGGGCAGGAAAAGATGTTTCAAACATCTTGTCAGATCCTTCTTCACATTTGCATTCTGAAATAGCTTATGAAGTATTATTAGAGTCATGTATAGGAGAAGTGGTCCAAACTGGTAATAAAAAACAACTATATAATTGTAAACGCTAATAATAATTTTTGTTTCTGTTGTTGTTTTTGAAACTAATATTACAATTATTATTTTTTTATTTGATCAAAATAAATAGCAGATGAATTTGAAGTAAAAAATACAAACATAGTTAATGATTATCAAAAAGAAAAATTTTTGGATTTAACAAAACCATTATTTTTACAAATGTTTAATTGTAATTTCACCAAAGAATTTTATCTCAAGCAAATTCATCAACCACGCCATCTTCCATATTCAGCAAAGTTATTCGGAAATGATTATTTAGAATTATTGACCAAAACGCCTTGGTACATTGTTCCAATTTTATGGATTCCAATATCAGTTTATCATGGATACATGGCATCCGAGGCTTTAAATCCATTACTAGTTTTTATGTTATTTTTATGCGGTATTGTAGTTTGGACTTTACTAGAATACACTTTGCATAGATTTTTGTTTCATGTTGACAATTTTTTACCTGATCATCCTTATGCACTTACAATACATTTCACCTTGCATGGAATACACCATTATTTACCTATGGACAAGTCAGTATTTTATTTTTTATTTTATAATTATTATTTTATTATATGAAGTTGGTTGAATATTTCTAACGTATAAATTATATAATAAATAAATAAATATAATTAAACAGACTAAGACTTGTCATGCCACCGGTTCTTGGGGGTGCAATTGCATATCCAATTATAACATTAGGAAAAATGATATTTCCTGAAAATATAGCACATGGTATAATTGCTGGCGCAGTATTTGGTTATGTTTGTTATGATTTGACACACTACCATCTTCATCATGCTAAACCTTTTGGTGACCATTTCAAAACAATGAAAACTTACCATTTGGCTCATCATTATAAAAATTATGAATTAGGTTATGGAATTACGAGTAAGGTGTGGGATATAGCGTTTAGTACAGAATTAAAATAGATATTATTTTGCCAACAGAGATATGTTATTTAGTTGACTACATATTTTTTATTAAATTTTATCATTATAATTTTATTGTTATTATCATTATGATTTTATTTTTTTATTTATTTAATAATAATAATAATTTAGATCAATTACTTAATTGAACAATTAATTTCTTTGTCAACTAATAATTGGTTTGGTATTAATAAGGATAATATGGATTATTGATATATTATTTAGTTATATTAGGAATCATCTTTGTTTAATTATTCTAATAGATTTAAAATATAATAATAATAAATATAATATTTGCATCATAAAATATCAAATCCTCCTGCTCTACCCAAACTAATCAGTGACCGTGAACCAAATAGATAAGTTACTGCCGCATCTGATTCAATTCTAAATCAATGTTTGTTACAAACCAACATTTTTAAAGATTTGGATATCTGAAACCAATTTTGATACCCAAAATCAATATATAAATAATTTACATATATTAAGAATTTGACAATTGGGATCAGATTGGAAATTTCATTTATCGATATGGTAATGAACAAGGATTTTGATAAAACGATAATCGCAAAAAAAAAAAAAGAACATTTGCCTGCAGATGTAGCTGCACTTATGAGCCAAAAAAAGATACTGATGCTAATAATACCTGTAACTAAAACTGTTTACAAGCATTTGTGACGAACATAACCATGATTTGGCATTGAACCACGCCACAATTAATACCTCAATTAAGAAATTAGCTTCAGAAATGTTAAATGAAATAAGGTCTCTATCGTTTGATAGTTTTACACCCACAAATAATATTATTACAATAAACAACACTAACGCTCAGAAAATTGTAGAGGACGCAATGGTACAGGAAATGACTAAGAAATTGTACAAAACAATATTTTAATTGCTACGTTTTAATGTAATTCACCGGCGTATTCGATATAAGTTGATTCAGTCTAACCTTGTCATAACGAATGTATGGAACTGACCATTTAAATTCGTTGTAACAAAAGTTCGTTGATAAAACTTTATCAGAATGCCCGGAATTCATAATAGGATTTCGCTGACACTGTTGCAAAAGATTACAATGATGCTATGAATAATTACAACATTGTTACAAAAGATTACAATAATAATTACAACATGGTGCAAAGGATTACAACAATTTTCGTAAAAGATTTCAACAATGCTGCTGTGAATAATTACAATGTTACAACCATCATTGTCAACAATTACAACATTACTAAAAAGGTTACAACAATCATTGTAAAAGATTTCAACAATACATCTAAACTCGACAAGTCGGACGCAGCAATCAATTGTTTAAAGTACTTTATAATATAAATAAATGTCCGACTTATCGAGTTTAGATGTGTATTGTGAATAATTACAATGCTACTGCAAAGAATATCTTTACTATTCAACAAAAAACCAGAGGGAGTAAGAACTTAGCAGCTGATTGTAGAAATAAAGAAATAACCAAGTTTCTTTATAAATGTAAAATAGATGTATTGATATTGAATGGATTCCCTTTAATGAATTCAAAAATATTGAATATTTAGCTAAAGATGGCTTTAGTGAAATTTATAAAGCAATTTGGAGTTGGGAAGGAAATGTAGTATTAAAAAAAGTATATAACTCAAGTGATAAAATTATGGATATTTTAAAAGAGGTAACATTGATTATTGTTATATAATATTATATAATAAATAATTTAATTATATTTATAATTTATTTAGAAGCAAATAGTAAAATGGATTTTCTTGTCAACAAATGCTTTGACATTACAAAAGATCTAAGCATAAATTAATATATGTTGGTATTTAAATATGCTAAAAATGGAGGTTTACTTAATAATTTAATCCAAATGAGATCTTTGGAGTCATTCCATATCTGGCACCTAAAGTATTATCATGTAAACAATATACAAAAGAACCAGACATTTATAATTTTGGGATGATTATGTGGGAATTGACCACAGGTAAAAAAACCTTTTCATAATCTGCCACATGACCATTACCTAATAATGGATATTCAGGGAAGAATGAGACCTAAAATCACCAAAGACACCCCTGAATTCTATGCTGAAAATGTTGGGATTCAAATACATAAAGTGGACCAACTGCATGGAAAATTCATTGTTGTTTCCATAATATTATCATTACCAACTTGAAAAGATTATTAACTTGGCAGAATTAAAATGTCAAGAGATAAATACCATTTGGATGCATTCTATACAAGCCACCTACTTAGTAAATTAATTGAACAGGCTAAATTACAAAAGAAACTGGGTCAACAATCTACTATATCAATAGATGATGAGGATGAATCATCAATAAAAAAATTCAACCAAATAGTTTAATTGAATATATGTTGACAGTAATGCTTCAGTGTTTATGCCAATGCATATGAAATAAAAAATGATGGCAGTAATGGTGACAATATTGTAGTGGTGGCAATGTTATTAGTAGTGACGATAGTGGTGTTGAAGGTTATGGTGGTGGCAATAAAAAGAAGCAACCAAAATATTTTAAAAATTGTTTTTATAATTTATTTCTTTTTTTTTCTTGCATTCATTAACAAATAAATAAATAGTATTTAATTATTTTACATATCATATCAAACTACACATTCATTCTTCAATAGGTAATTTTAGTTACAATTAATCGCCATGCATCAGTATTACTATCAATCCTGATTAAATTATTTACCTAGACTACAACATCGATGTGGACATAATAAGATTTGATTATAGATTTTATCATTGAAAAAAAATAGTTTCAATCAAGTATAAGAGTATGAATAACACGGTCGGGCGTGATTATTATTACAAAACTTATAGTAAAATTTACTGATAAACATATTAATAATTGCTTGCAGTTGTGAGTTTATGTTCATCAAACAATTAATCAAACTCAAGCCTAAATTATCAAATGCTATCAAACTCGAATCAAGTAAACACATCATATAGAACCTCTGATATAACAAAACTTGACATAGTAAGGAAAGAACATCTTTAAACCAAAAAAATATTGTGCCCAGAATGTGTAATAGAATTTTTATTCTTTATGATGATGTAATAACCATAAATCAAGCTGGAACATTTACATAATGTTATATTATATGAACAATTAAAAGGCATGAAAAAAAAACATTAATAACTGTGATCTTAAACAACTTGATAAATTTCAACCACTAAAAAGAAAAAAATCCATGTTCACACCATATCATGATTTTTTGTTACGGTGAATTTTTTTAAAATAATATTATACATGGATTACGCAGCGTTTATGATTTCTGATCACGCCATGCAATATTTCTTATCCAGTTTTTTATATCAAAATGATCACAATATAGGTTCGTGCGCGCTTGCATTGTGATGGTGATTGCGATTGTGATGGTGATTGCGATTGTGATGGTGATTGCGATTGTGACGGTGATTGTGGTGATGATGGTTATTGTGATAGCAATTGTGATGGTGATGATGATGATAACGATTTAAAGCTAGGGTCAGGCAGGATCAGGGTCAGGTTATTTGTAAAATGTGTGCGTGAATATGCAAAAGATGTGTATGTACGTGTAGACTATTAATTAATTACAAATTGATTTATTGATTAGAATAATAAAAATGCGTGAAACAATCACAACAAAGTTTTCCGCTCTTTCCTTTGCTTTGAAATTTTAATTAAATCAAAAAAACATGCATTCATAGTTTACGCCCAAATAACCAATTCATCGATTAATTGATTAATTGATGAGAAAGGAAAGAAATAATGAAAGAAAAGGAAAGATCCTAAAGAATCAATCAATATAAATTGGTTGGTTTATCGGTAAATAACGCGCGATAAATAAACGCGCTGTTGATCATCGTTATTACAATTTGTTGTATTAGGTTAACTGTAATTCGTTTGTCATTCATTATCGACATATTTTGTCTTTCATAATTTCTAGTTTTCTTTGTTATGTGTTTGCTATTGCAATTAAATGTAATGAATAGAAAGTTTGATCTAAAAATAATAAACAGATAAATTGAACAGATAAAGAAAACAAGAGAAAAGCGAGATGGAAATATATAAAATTAAGCGATAGCCTACGTAGTCATGATCTAAATTAATTAATTACTCAGTGATAACGATGTAAGCAATTATTTAAGTGCCATTATTATAAATAACCTGTTTGTTGTTTTGTTTACTTTTATTTTGTTTATTATTTATAATTAAAAAAATCTCATTTCATTTATCAATTTGGTTAAATCCCATTCCATTACAAGATTACTAGTTTTCGTTAATTAATACACTTCCCCTGCAATTTAATAATTTAAAATTTAAATGCCCTAAAAAGTAAGTCAAATTAATAATAATAATAATAATAATAATAGTAATCGTAATAATAATAATAATAATTTTAGGAATGAAGTGTGCATTACCCCATGACGATCAAAAAAAATTTTTGTCATTGAAGCCGATCCATTTTTATTTTTGGCGCGAAAAAAAAAATTTATTACTTACTATTACTATACCATTTACTTAATTTAATCAACACGGTTATTATAATATGAAACATACTGCAACAGAACCAGACAAAGTAAACATTTGTATATCAAGGTTTAAAATTTTGTATAATAGTGATAACATTTTTAGAATTTTTTATTATTCAATAATTAAATCAATTACTGATGAAGAGGGTCGGATACATTATCTTTCCCATTATTTCCATTATTTCCATTATTTCCATTATTTAATTCGTAACACACAATTTAGGATGATTATTCCTTAAATGGGTTTCTCGGCTATTGATATATATATATATAGCCGAAAAATTTTTTTTTCCTATATTAATATATAAAACTTTCTCATTACTTCCTAATATAAAATGACCCTTGAGATTCTACCAATTGATTTATAAATAGAAATTTGGTCATTGTTTTTGTAAATCTTTAATAGTTGGTCGAGTGACTATTCTTACTTTGCTGATCATCAAATTGACCAATAAGAATGCAAGATCGTTACCATTAAATAATACTTCTGACTGTTTAAAGGATAATTAGTTTAATAAAGAAAAAATAGAAAATCATTGCTGAAATAGCATCACACGCCAACTGATGAAGAAATAGGAACAGATAAAAATTAAATAATTGAGAAATAGGAAAGTAGCACAATAATCAAATTATTGAAGACTGAAAAGAACAAGCTGATAATGCTGAGAGAGATAATGAAACACACTAGCTATAAAGAATGGAGAGAAAGACAATCGGTAGAGGAATTAGAGCAATTAGAGATAACAAGAATCAAAAAATAAATTAACAAGCCAAGAAATTCCGCAACTAAAACAAAAATTTTATATAACCAATAAAAAGAAAAAACTACAAAGAATTACAAAAAACGATAAGCGATAAAATTCACCTAATACTAAAGAGAATAATTGAAGGAATCCAAACCAACCCTCTTTTGTCAAATTTTTAAAAGATAGTATAAATATGCTCACCTATACTGATAATTAAATCTAAGTTAAGTAGTAAATTATTTTTCTTTTCTTTCTAGGTTCTTTATTGTCATCAAACATATTAATATTTATTATGTGCGGATTTTTTAGTATCTTTATATTCATGTTGACGAGAATATATTTTTTTGAAAGCATGAATTATAAAAAGGAGTTTCTATCAATTTTTCAGTTATATATTTACAATGGAAATTTTTTATGGTAAAGTTTAATAATAAATCAAATAACTTTAAACCGTGATAACTTTTTTTTTTTCATAATAAAATTGAACTAAACTTTTTATTTTAAGTCTTCCATATATAATAAAGTTACAGAGAGCCTTTTGCTCTAGCCCATTTGGTTACAAAGTATATCTATTAACGATTTTTTTCAATGTCTTTTCTATAAATAAAAAAAATTTTTATTTACAAAAACGCTCTGTAATCTAAAAACTCCTTTAGTTTCATGTTCGTATCTCCTTTATCTTGAAGGCTCTGATATAATTTTATGATCGGCATTATGTTACCTAATTTGATTTAAATAGGGCAATTCTTTATGGTTCTCTTTTATTGATTACAATTTTTCCTTCTTGGTAAATTTCACAGGTAAACACTTTCTTTCCTTAGATGTTTATTTGAAGATATAAGGAGCGATATTTTTCCTTTGTTCATTCTTCAAAATACTTCTGATAATGCTGTAATACTTGGGTTACATAGTGGATCTGATGCATATTAATTATTTTTATATAGTTCTATATATCATTTAAGAAAAAGGGAAGATAACAAATAAAATTGTTAAATTGTAATCATATTACAATTGTGATGTTAGAATATTTTATTCCCTTAGATCTTTGCGCAATAGTAATATAATTGTCTGGTTTTGTATGCCCATATCCTAAATTAGTTAGGCTTTTTTGAAAATCACAATTTATTTTGAGCTAGTAAAAATTGTGAGAATTGTATCTGTTTGCTCTGAAATATTTATTTGGAAATAAAAGTTAACCAATGGCATTCAAAGTTACCTCCATCCTCGTTCTCTCTTCCTTTCACTCTCTTTCCGTATTAACATATCAATCAACAACCACTTATATGTGTGTGAAAATACATTATTATTGTATATTATTAATATGGTAATAAATGTTAAAATATTATATCGGAAAATTTTTAATTAATTGACAAATTAGAAAATTAAAAGTGCAGATGTATGCAATATGCGAGTAATATGCGAGTGTGATGTGTGTGTTGGCGGTAATGTGTAAAATAAGCGTATTATAGGGTGAATGATCAAAAAGTTTATCTCGAGAGGACATGATTATAATAATGATGATGATGATATGATGATGATGATATGATGATGATGATGATGGTGGTGATGATGATGATGATGATAGCAATAGTAATAGTAATTATAATAACAATAGATTTACTCTAAATTCTAATTTTATTCTTTGAATCTAATTTCCAAATTTAATGATCTTCTGATCTCTAACACTAAGCCAATTCGTTACGATTATTCTATAATTGAGGATATTATTAGGAATTATTTATTTATTATTGTCAAATGATTTCACCAAAATTTCATTTATTTATAAACTCTAAAAAATTTTAAAATAGAAATGGTAATTATAATATAGAAAGTAAATAATTTAATTGTAATACAAAAAAAAATTAAAATTGAATGCAGTTAATTAAATATATTAGATGTATCTTGGTTTTTGATTAATGTAATGCCTTGGTATATTAGTCAAAATATATAATAATAATAAATGACAATAGCCGTATACATAACAATAAGAAAAAATTTTATTTGCAAAGTTTTTTTTTCTGTTTATTATTACTGCATTATAATAAAATAAATTTATTAATACTAACCAATAACGATAAAAATACCAGAAAATATTTCTTTCTGAAAAATTTATTATTCCAATAATAGCAATAATAAAATTCCTCTTTATTCCTACTCATTTTAATCATTTTATTATTTATTTACCTTGATAAATATTCCTTTCTTTTTTTTCCTCTATATTATATATAAATTTTGAGACTTCTTATTTCTCTTTCCTCCTCAATCACTCAACTTTATTATAATTAATAATAAAAAATTAATTAAAATAAAATAAAATTAAAAAATGGAATTCAGTAATAATCTTATTAACGACCCTTCAAATGATATGGTACATATTTAGTTTTTTTTATTACTCAATTTGATCTTATTTCGTTTTATATTATATATATACATATATATATGTCTATGCTCATATGTATATACTTTATTTATTTATCAAATGACAGGTCTTAGAGCCATTTGACTTAATTTCAAAGTTAGCAGAGCAAATTAAAAAAAATTCAGCGGTAACTTATTTATATAATAAAGATCATATCATTATTAATTAATTAATGTTAATTAATAATTCATATCATTAATAGTCTAAAGACGAACAAATCAAAAAGTTGAACGAGCAAGTTAAAGCATTAAATGAAAGAATTGATGCATTACAAGAAGAAAATACTAAATTAATATTGGTAAATTTTCAATCATCACATCATCACGTCACATAGTCATTATTATTTATAAACTATATTTATATATAAATGCTAAATTAAAAAATCCCATATAGTATAACAATACTGATGAGAAGACGTCGGATCTTATAGATGAAAATAAATTAAAATTGCTTGTCACAATATCAAAATCCATTGATGAACATTTATCAGAGGTGAGATGATGATTATTATTTGAAAAGATGTATCATGCACGAAGATATATATATATTTGAATATTGATTAATCAATTAATCAAATTAACTATTGCCAATTTGTTCTCTATATTATTTTTTTTAGAGTCATACTCGTCTTACTTGGCCCCCTTCCACACCAAACACAAATAACAGCAACATTGTTCTATCGTCATCAGAGGGTAAATATTTTGAAAAAATTAATTTTTTATGAGGGGAAAGCAAAATTCCAATCAATAATTAATTACATATTCCATATTGATAATTTCCAAAAAAAAAAAGACGAAGATACTTTAGTAACGAGCAATAACACTACTTTAAAACCTTATCCCCACCAACCTCAACTCATAACCTTAAACTCTGAAAATAACGGTGCCCCATCATTCGGTGTAAGTGTATTATTATGTTATATATAATATTCGATATTTATAATATACCCGCTCACACATATATTCATTTATTTTAGACTGATACAACAGGTCATGAAACTACAGCTATTACAACAAATAAACCGGGTCATCAAAATCCTTTTCATTTTATCACAAGTAATATGAATGCCAACAATACGAACAGGCTTAATAATCAAAAAAGATTTATCAATAACAATAATAATAACGCTCTTAATAATAATAACAACAACAATCTTAATAATCTTAATATCAGACAACAAAATAATGGCAACAATAATAATCAAAATAATCAAAATAATCAAAATAATATGAATTTCAGTAACCGTCAAAAGGTAAATTTTTGCCATTATTATTATCATAAAATAAATATAATATCATTATTAATATATACATAATACGCATTTTGTTTTTTTATTAAATAGAATAATAACAACAACTACAACAATAATAACAATAATAGTAATCAATATACTCTCTTTGTATCTTGGCCAGGAGTAATCTCAGGAGAGGAAGAAATTTATAGTTTATTTAATAGTGACGATGTATGTCTATTATTATTGTTGTTGTTGTTATAAATATTATTATATTATTAAAATTTTTTGAAATAATGGACAACATTTCATAAACATAAAACCAACTGATGCTTTAAATTCTCCATCATATATAGATTGCTGATATTAGATATGTGCAAGGAAAACAATTTGCTCATGTTGATCTTAAGTCTCAAGAAGCGTTAGATGAAGCTATGAAATTGAATTCAGTGGTAATCATCATTATAATAATTAACTATTTATTAATGTTTGATTTTTGTTGTTGTAGTAAAATTTTGATCGTAATTATTGTTTATTTTTATTTATTTCCTTTCATCATTAAAACCTTTTAAAGATTAAACATCCAACACAAGGTCAATTACGTGTAGAATTAGGCAAACCACGCAACAACAACAACAACAACAACAACAATAATAACAACAACAACAACAACCCTCCAACTAATCAATTAAATAATAATAATAAGATTAACAACAATCATATTAACAATAACATTAATAATCTAGGTAAATTATATTTTTATTTTTTATCGAAACAATATTTGCATGTCCATTAAATATCACTAATAATATTAATGATTGTATTTTCATAGTTGGCCAAAGACCACCTCAGCAACAACTACACTATAATAATAACAACAACAATAATGGTAATAAACCTTTCCTTAATAACCGTCAAAATAACAATAATAATAACAATAGAAACAATACTACAAATGGTATTCAAACACAACAAAAACATAAATACAATAATAATAATAATACTGGCGGGACTATTTATCGTAATAGTAACAACAACAACAACAACAACAACAACAACAACAACAACATTGGTTACAGTTATTATAATAACATTAACACCGCTAATAATCATCAATTAAACGGCAACATATTAAACGGTCTTAACAACAATAATAATAATCGGCAGCAGCCATATTTTAAAAATCCTACCACTGACATCAACAGTATGAACAACAACCATACATTATCATCAATACCCATGCAACCAAGTACTTCTGTAAATTCGCACGTCTCAAAATCTAATTGATGGAAGTGATTGATAGACGGTTTGATATCGATCATAATGCGGTGATGGCTAGAAAATTATTATTGTTAATTTGTTTTAATTATTAGAGGATGAAACATATAAAAAAAAGAATAATCATTAATATTTTATAATTAGCAAGTAAACGGGCTATTTTCCATTATTATTTCATTATTTATTTTTCAATCATTCTAGATTTTTGTATTTTATTTTCATATATTTTTATTTTTGCAGATCATCATCATATACACAAAAATATCATACCATTTTATTATATTTAACTATCATTACCATTATATCTATTATATATTGTTAAAAAAAAATTAATCAAATAAATAAATTAAACAAGAGATAGATGTGTTGATCCCATTACTTGACCAATATTAAACCTCTCACATTGGGTGGACATATTGCCAAAAAGATCGAATTGTGTACAGTGCAAGTCGCCTAAAACCTACAACTTTATGTACCACGGCGCCAATTTTGAAACTATTCCTATTCTGACGTGATCTAAATACCATTACTATTACTTGTTGTTATAAAAAGAACCACAATTCCCACAATTCCCAACTTCAATTCAATCAATTTTTGACGCCTGGCTCTTATACTTCTGTTAAAATGGGAAATGATATGATTTTTAATCGTCAAAAGGTAAATTTTTATCATTATTATTATTATCATAAAATAATAATATCCTTATTGATGTATAATACGCATTTGGTGTTTTATTAAACAGAATAACAACAACAATTATTATTCTACCATCTTTATATCTTGGACAGGAACAGTCTCAGGGATTGAGGAACTTTATGGTTTATTTAATAATGAAGATGTATGTCTATTATTATAATATTATTATAATATTTAAAATTTTTTTGAAATAATGGACAACATTTCATAAACATAAAACCAACCAATGTTTTTAAATTCTTCATTTATATATAGGTTGCTGATATTAGGTATGTGCCAGGAAAACAATTTGCTCATGTTGATCTTAAGACTCAAGAAGCGTTAGATGAAGCTCTGAAATTGAATTCAGTGGTAATCATCATTATAATAATTAACTATCTATTAATATTTGATTTTTGTTGTTGTTTTAAAGAGAAGGAAATTTAGTCGTAATTACTGTTTATTTTTTATTTATTTTTTATTCTTTCCCTTGATAATTAAAACCTTTTAAAGGTTAAATATCCAACACAAGGTCGATTACGTGTAGAATTAGGCAAGCCACGCAACAACAACAACAACAACAACAACAACAACAACAATGGAAGTGATGGATGGATGGTTTGATATCGATCATGATGCGGTGATGGCTAGAAAATTATTATTGTTAATTTGTTTTAATTATTAGAGGATGAAACATATAAAAAAGAGAATAATCATTAATATTTTATAATTAGCAAGTAAACAGGCTATTTTTCCATTATTATTTTATTATTTATTTTTCAATCATTCTAGATTTTTGTATTTTATTTTCATATATTTTTATTTTTGCAGATCATCATCATATACACAAAAATATCATCATTACCATTATATCTATTATATATTGTTAAAAAAAAATTAATCAAATAAATAAATTAAACAAGAGATAGATGGTGTTGATCCCATTACTTGACCAATATCAAACCTCTCACATTGGGCGGACATATTGCCAAAAAGATCGAATTGTTTGTGTACAGTGCAAGTCGCCTAAAACCTACAACTTTATGTACCACGACGCTAATTTGAAACTATTACAATTACTACAGTAAACCCTCCATAAGTGCACTCCTTGGATGCATTTATAGAGGGAATAATTTTATTGGTTGCACATGATACTAATAAAATTATTAAATATTTAATTATTATCACATGATTTTAAAAGCTTATTAAAAAAGAAAAAGAAAAAAGTAAACCGATAGAATTAAAGCTAGATCTAAGCTTCATTTCCATCGTTTTAATTTTCATTTATTAGAAAAGTATTGAGTTATAAGGTTTCAAAGTTAGGTCATTTCATGTATGTCTATATTAATATGTAAATAAATTTCGGAATGATCTTCCCTTGATTTCCTAAAAGACCGATGATCGGCTTAAAATAAATTAAAAAAAAGATCTTTAAATTCGGACTGACATTTATAGATGACTTGAACCATACTATTATTATTAAATATTAATATTACTGCTGACTAACAAATTGATTCATTGTGGTTTACTACAATAATTCCACCTATAAAAAGATCCACCATCTATGTTCTTTTCTAATAACTCTTTTTTTCATCAATTAAAAAAGAAAGAATACTTGATCTTTTGTAATGAACAAATAATTTAAATTAATTCTTTATTTTATTTTCCACCTATAAATTTCTCCATTTGCATTTTATCATTATTATATAACTCTTTATTAATTAAAAAGAAAGAATTAGCAAACATTTATTTAATTCTTCATAAGTAAAAATAGCTTACTTAATCCTTTATCTCCATTATTAATATTAAAAAAGAGGCATTTAAAAATCCTCAGCCAGCTTATTTTATATATAATTAACAAACTAATAGTAAAAGACTCATCCAATTGTTAATAATTTCATACACTTCATGACCAAATCATACAACATTTTTTTATGACAGGTTTAAGAACATCTGCATATATCATGTTAAATGAGACCAACTTTCCTGTCCTTTTTTCTGTGTAGGCAAAGCCATATGTGCATCATTCCACAGTTTTTAAATTCATCATGTTTGAAGAAATGCATCCAATTTTTTTTTATGAACCAAAATCTATTTAATCAATTTTAATGCTTATTAAAATGCAAATATTAGTTATCTATAAATCCCAAATGATCTAGTGTTCCATGATACAATCAAAAAAGGAAACAAAATGGTTATAAAGGTGGTTGCAATCATTTTTATATGATGCAAAGATGATAGCAACCATCATCAAAAGTTGCAGCCAGTATTATAACAAGTTTTGTGCATTTAATATAGGATCAGAGATTAAAATACAACATACACAAGAGCCATGTTTGTATAAAACACTTACACACAGTGTTGGGTTATATCATATTTTCTTGATGATCAATGGTCATGTGGTCATTTGGTCATTTGGTCATAAGTTTTGACCAATAGAAATTCGTAATTGAAATTTTTAAAAAAAAATTTTTTTTGTTATAAATAAATATGTAAATATGTCAAATAAAAAGAAGAGTCACAATTTTCGAGAATTTTTTGTCCTTGTTAAGAGTGATACAAATAATCAAATGCAAAGGTGGTTTGCATTTGTTGTATGCAAAGGGTCAGAGGTTTAGCTATTGCACAAGTAACATCAGGATGTTTTACCTCAAATAAAGCAAGGCTTTGTCACAATCACCTTGCTAATTGTAAAAATTTTAAGTTAACTTATACCAAAGAAGAAGTAGAAAGAATTTTATCATGTTCTGTACCTGGAGACTTAAAAAATAATGGTAAAGATTTTTCTGAGGCTCCTAACAGATCAGATCAGATCAGATTTGAATGAAATCTGATCTGATCTGATCTGATCTGATCTGACCTGACCTGATCTGAAATTCGATCTGATTTGACATGACCTGATCTGATCTGATCTGATCTGACCTGACCTGATCTGAAATCCGATCTGATCTGATCTGAAATCTGATCTGATCTGTTTGATCTGTTTGATCTGTATATATACAAATTTATGATACCTATTAATATCCTTTATTGAAAAAATCCAATAATATAATAATGATAAATTTCTTTGCATAAAAATACCTTTCAAATGTTTTTAATGATGGTCTTAGTGATAATTTTAATGATTCTTATTAACAATTTTCTTTATTGCATGTGCCTCAAAATTTGGTTAAAAGGGGTATTAAAAAGTTGAAAAAAAAATTTGATTTTTTCTATTTTTATGTAAAAAAAAATTATATTTTTTATATTATCTTTATGCAAAATAAATAAGCACAAAATTAAGCAAATTAAAGTTAATTTCCAAATATGATATTAATATCATATTTTGTGTTGTGTTAAAATATAAATTGATGTGACACAAAAATTATTGATCTCTGAGAATTATCTGATCTGGTTTGATCTGATCTAATCTAATCCGAAATCTGATCTGGTTTGATCTGATCTGATCTAATCCGAAATCTGATCTGATCTGATCTGTTCAGAGCCTTAGATGTTACACGGAATACTATAAGGGAAAATTTACCAATTTAAAAAAAAAGAAAAAAAAAAAACAGAATTATATTCAGAAGATACTCTGCTGTAATACTAATATACATTTGAAATGTTATTGCATGGCGAATTTCTAAGGAAACAATAATAAAAATAAAACTTCCAAAAGACCCGTCACAATATAACAAATGTTGATTGTGATTTTTTCATCACTGGTATTTGTTACCTTCAAAGACCTCTCTGTACCAATAAACTAGATATATTATACATTTCATACTCAAAGTTGGAAACAATACCTCTCTTTTTCACTGACTAGTAGCATTTTGAAAAATGTGTTTTTATTATATCCGTTACACTATTGGCAATTTTTGATGAAGACGTTTTCATCAATGGTGTTTGTTACCTTCAAAAATCTCTCTGTACCGATAAACTAGATATATTATACTATTCCATATCCAAAGTTGGAAATGATATCTCTCTTTTTCACTGACTAGTAGCATTTTGAAAAATGTGTTTTTATTATATCCGTTACACTTTCAGCAATTTTTGATGGAGACGTTTTCATCAATGGTGTTTGTTACCTTCAAAAATCTCTCTGTACCGATAAACTAGATATATTATACTATTCCA
>CAUDNR010002469.1:30871-86623 GCA_958430865.1 Entrophospora sp. SA101 | reverse complement strand
TTCAAGTTATAATAAAATTGGAATGTTTATCATTAGCGAGATAAATTAGTATGTTACATTTTTTTTCTCTTTCAAAATTCCAAATAAGCTACTTATACCAATTTATACTTTTATTATTATTAGTGTTGATTTGTATGGAATGAATGGATTGATGGAATTTATGTTGAACGACAAAGAAAGGCATTCAACAAAAAAATATTGGCGTATTAATGAGAAACATTTTAAAGGCCATATTGCATTGCGTGTAAACACATTAAACAATATCACGTTGTTAATACAATGTCGACACAGTGATGGAAAGCTTTCTTCAAGGAAAATTATTCTTTCTTCTGATACCGAGGATCGAAGTATTTGGGAAAAATTAAAAACGAGTAATCCTTATTTGGGTAATCAATCAATTTCTATTTATTAATTTGATTATAATCATAATATATTAATATACTAATATTTATTCTATATATTTATATATATAGTGAAAGAAGAAACATTGCAGATGAATGGTATTGAATATGCCAAAATCTCTTTTCAACTATCATTTTTTCGGATGGTATATCCAAAAGAAGTATTATGTCCACCTACACCAAATTATCCTCATCCCACAAATCAACCAACAACTCCAGATTCAACAATCGAACCCAATTTTATAGATATTCAATCTTCTGATGAATTTGATAATACAGATAACCCTTTCGACGACGACGATGGTTGTTCTAGTAATATGGATAGTAGGATTGAAGGTCAAAGTTTTGATGAAGATAATGGAAATAATGGTAGTGGTGGTGATTACGTTACAACATCTGGCGGTAATAGTAGCAATGGTTCTCGATCAATAATTACAACGCCATCGCCTCCGCCAATATGTGAAGATTCAGAACAAGTAATTTTTGATGCTTTTGTGTCAGATGATTTGATTCAAGGATCTCACAGTCAAATCTATCAAACAAAAGTCTTCAGGGGTCATCACACGTTAACCAAGGATGCTGTTATTATGAAATCTTTTGCTTCCAAAAATTATTTTAGTAATGAAGTTTACTATCTTCAAAAATTAAGATCAGCACATGTTGTAAAGTTTATCACCTCCGATGAAGACGAGTACCTATCAATAGTGGAAGATTTTGGTAGAGCCTTGGCAAAGGAAGCTCATAAATTTAACGATACTATTAGTATTTTTAAAGTATTTAAAAATATTTGTGCGGCAGTAAAACATTGTCATGACAAAGGCGTTGTTCACATGAATATTTCTCCCAGCAATATAATTTGCAAGTCTAAAAAAGATGAAATAGACAAGATCAGATTAATAGACTTTAAATTATCAAAAGATTTAGGCGAAGATTTACAAATTGAATTGCCATCATCGTCACCAAGTTTTTTAAACAATAATCCATACAATCAATTATATAGCGTCGGTTACACTTGTCCCGAGCTAATATTATTAAACCCGCCCTTAATGTTCGCGTCTAATCAATATCAACAACAATCAATAAAACCTGGTAATATTTGTTCATACAAAATAAAGGTTAAGACAACAATTGATGTATTTAGTCTTGGTGCAATTTTATTCTTTTTGCATGTTAAACGTCCATTATATGAATCAGTCAAAAAATTGAAGTCCAGTTTAGATAATTTGAATAAAGTTTTGGATCAAGAAGATATAGAAAATCAGGTCGTTAGGAGTTTAATTGTTGGATGTTGCAAGTTCAAAGAAGATGAAAGAATATCTAGTGTTGATAAGATTTTTGAATTAATTGAAAGAATCGAGAGAGAATCTGATTTGGGAGGATATAACAGTTACGAAAATAGTAATGGCAACAATTTTAACAATGATAATAATCAGAATGATAATACCATCTTAGATAACAACAATAACAATAATGTTAGACGTAGAAATACTGGTTCAAGTACTACTAGTAATAGGAGACATGAGTTTAATAGTATGGGCAGTGGAATATTAAATGGAAGAAATGAAAGTAGCACTAATTGGTAATAGAAATTAAAAAATTATCCTAAATTTCTATATTCATGACTATTTAATTGATTTGTAATTTATTTAATTTATTTCATATTTAACTAATTATTTGATATCCCTGGCGAAAATAAAATTCATATGAAATATTTCATTGTACATAAAAAAGAGTTGATCACAACTTGTTACGCGATTACATTTCTCAATTCATGTACATAAATTTAGATGCTAATAATGCCTTATAAAAATTCGTAAAATAATTTCCGATGTCTTTGGTGGTGGTATATAGGTTAATGCTGCTGTAGCTTTCAGTTAGTATTAACAAAGAACCTATTGTTAAAGAAATTAATTTTTAAAAAGTTGCATACTCAAGGGTTGGCGCGCCTTGACGTAATAAAGATATGTTAACATTAAAGATTTCTTTGCTTGCCAATTGATTTGTTATTAAAAACAATTATCTTGTTGTCATACAATTGAATAATTAACTAATAAACAATAAAGTAATATTTCTATTTATAAGGGTTTGTAAACTGATATATGATTTGCTATTCAAGAGATAAATAACGATATTATAATTTCAGTAAATACTTACTATAAATCTGCAATCCATAAAGCTTTAGGAGATTAAGGTTTACACTATCTATTTGAGATGAGTTTTAACATTTTAGGAATTTTTATCCTGTCGTGACTGTTATTGGGAAAAAAAATTAGTTGATAAAAATTAAATTAATATGCCTTACAAATTATTAAATCTTACTCATCATGAAGCCTGTCCTTTTCTATTTATCATTTATTTAATGATTTCTAATATTCAAAATCAAGAGACACGACAATATCTCAAAAAGATTTAATTGGGTGATTCTCGCTGATATATATTAGAGCATTTTTTGTGCTATTTGTCACTTTGTTCCCAGGTTTTAAATTATCCCAAAACTCAATCAATGTATCAATTTATCTTTAATTTGATGAAATAATTGACGGAAATTGTGGAATAACAATATAAATATAATCAGCAATATAAAATCGTGTATAGATCACGTATACAGAGGCCCTGAGACATCGACAAAGACTATCCTTGTTGATAGATGACCATTTTTTACAAACTACACTGTATAGTTATTCCCTCCCATCTTCCAACAATAGGATGGATACGCCGAATGCAAGGACTTGATTGTTGCCTGAAAAAGTAATGGATGACAAGAATACATACCTTTCATGGGATGTTTTCTTAAAGAAAAAGCTATGCAAATTTATTATAATGTTTAACAAATTTTTTTATTTATTTCTATTATTTACATAACTTAAAATAGAAAACTTACCTCCAGAGTGGTGGGTAGTATCTTTGGAAGTTAATTTGATGATCATTGTAATGATTTAGAAAAAAGATCTGCACTCCAAAAAGAATTTGTTATTGTGTTTGAAGAAAGTCTCAAAATTTTACTATGCAAAATGGGTATGATTTATATGCCAAAAATGTTCTACGTAAAGAGATACACCTAAAGATGGTCTTAACTTGTAATTTCCTTTTTGGGAGTATGATACGTTTGTTTTCATTTGAAAAGGCCCATATATTTGTTTCAATTTTTGTTTGTTTATAAAATTTATTACATTCATTTCACATTTTTATTCTCTTGATTTTCATATCAAAAAAAAGAAAAAAAACTTTATAAATCTTAGGAAAAATTCTATTCTATTTATCAGTTACTCATAAAATTTATAAAAAATAATATTAAACGTAAATAATAATGGCTGAACAAATCGCCACAACAGCAACAACAACAACAACAGCTGCAATCACACCTTTTGAAATTGGAACAACCCAATTAGTCTTAAAAAACGAACAACTCTGTGAGTTTCATTGATTTTTTTTTTGACCTTGTTATGTAAACATGTATTATATACACATATATGTGTGTAATTGTATTTTACAAAGTTTGTTTAATTTATTTGTAAATGATAGATCAAGGGGAAATCCTTGGAGGAAGAAAAACCCAAACCTCCTCGTGGGAGTACTTCATACATTATGTTGGTTGTGAGTATCAAATATTCGTTTTTTAAATTTTCATTATCCATATATATATTTACTTATTTTCCATAAAAAATTCATATATACGTTAGTGGATCGTCGACTTGACGAGTGGGTAAGCCATGAAAAAATTAGTCCAATAACAAAAAGCCCTAACCCCACCATTACAAGTAAAAATGGTAATGATAATCGGGCCAACAAAAGAAGAAAAACTGCTAGTGAAAAAGAAGTTAGTATTCTAAAATAAGCATAAGAACAACTAAATAAATAGTGATATAACCAATACATCTATTAACAGCAAGGGGTGAAAGTAAGACAAACGGATTCTGTTGTGATAGGTGAACATGAAATAAAGTGCTGGTACGACTCCCCATATCCAGATCCCTATAAAAATTTAAATAAATTATATGTTTGTGAGTATTGCATGAAGTACATGAGGCTACAGGGAACATACAAGCGTCACACGGTATGTCTTATAACAATTTAATTAGTTAGTTTATGTTAGTTCATGGTTGATTGATTGGTTGATTTTTTAATTATTTATTTATATGATTGTTACATTTTTATTATATAGCAAACTTGTAGACCAGACTGCCCTGGTAAATTAATTTATGAAAAAAATAAAATAAGAATGTACGAAGTAGACGGTAAAGATTCCAAGGTAATGAATTCATTGACTGATTGATGTGATATCTTAATGGTTATAATAGTTACTAATTTCTCAAATATTCTGCCTTTAAATCATAGTTATATTGCCAGAATCTTAGCCTTTTAACAAAATTATTTATCGATGACAAGTCAGTATATTTCGACGTAGAACCTTTCATGTTCTATATTATTACAGAAATGGACGCCAGAGGCATTGAGCATTTCGTTGGCTTCTTTTCAAAGGTTAGTTATCAATCAATTAACAAATGAATTGGATATATGATTAAGATGTTTTATTATATTGTTGGAGTCGATAATATTAATATTCTCTTTCTTTTTTTATCTTTAAATTATTTACAGGAGAAAATATCTTACGATAATTATAATTTGGCGTGTGTATTGATTTTACCACCATTTCAAAAACATGGTTATGGGAAATTGTTAATAGAAGCGAGTAAGTAATTGATATAAAGATCAGATTTATTTGTATGTGATTAATATCTTGTACTAGTTTATTAAATGATTTATTAAAATTTGAAAAGGTTATGAATTTTCAAAGAGAGAGAATAAAATTGGTTCACCCGAAAAACCAATATCTGATTTAGGTCTTATGGGATTTCGTTCTTATTGGAAAAGGACAATCTTTGATTTAATTCAAAACTATATAAACTCTGCACCATATCGTGATGCAACTTCCTCCTCTACAAACACTGCCTCCTCTTCATCACCATCTTCTACATCATCGTCGTCATCGTCATCGTCCACCAACACTCCACTATCATCTTCTCAAACTAACGGGAACAATCTAAATAAATTACACACACCCCTCTCCATTAGGAAGATATCCGAAGATACGGCAATAAGTGAAGACGATGTATTAGATGCACTTAAAGAAATGGGGTTCTTGAAATATAAAAGTCCAAAGTTAGATAGTACTTACAGCCCCAAACTAAAAAGAAAATTCGATAAAATGGCCAAGGAACATACACCGGCTATCTGTATCACTGAGAGTATGATTGACGAATATGCCAAGAGTCAAGGTTCCAAGAGACAAAAAACTATGTTGGACCCTGACAGTTTGGATTGGACCCCGGCAAATGTAAAATGAAATACTCTTTGGTGATCAATTGATCGTCAAAATAAATAGTAGTTCAAATATATGAGAAAATTAAAATAAAAATCACAATTACCATCATTATTACATTACCACTTGTGGGTTTAAGAGTGGTTGAGCTTGCAGGTTTAGTTTCTGCACCTTTTGCTAGTAATGAAATTAATCAATTTACTTCTGGAAATTAGAATGAATGAATGATGAATTATTATGAATAGTGCAAAGTGATTTTGGAATAAATGTCATTATAGTTGATAAATATTACGAAGAATGAGAAGAATATAACAATAATGATGTATTAGCAAGGTTTTACAAATATCAATAATCCAAAGAATCGAAATATAACTCTCAATTGGTGTACTTATTGGCCATTTCGTCCAGATGTAATGTAGAATTAGGACTTGAGGAATTGTTTAAACATAATTTATGCCAAATCAACTAGATTTGGTCAAGAAGGTAAATTATTATTATTTTGGGAGGTTTTAATAAGTGAGAAATGTATAAAAGTATATATTTTTTAATTATGGTGTATCTTCGGTAACTATCATCATTTAATTTAGGTGTATTATGTAACATATGGAAATATATGTGTGCGTGCTTACATATAATTTTTGAAAAGCATCTTGGACGTAAAGATTAAATTTATTAGGTAGGGCTAATTAATTAATATATAATTAATTAATATCAATTAATATTGATACAAACAATAATATTGTTTTTATTTAGGCTGGTTTTATTGGTGGCGGATCAATTTGTGTAGTTGGAGTTTTATTGAAATCAATTGCTGGAATTAGAAAAGCATTTGTTGATTTTTGACTAATTATTGCAATTAATTATTTTTGATGAAATATTTAGCAACATTTGAAAAATATTCTAATTCATTATTAAACTTGTTGGATGGTGATGTTCATTTTTACCAAACTAAAGATAATAAATATTCATATATTGCCATACCAATTTATACATGTTTTTTATTTTTTTTTTATTGTAAAATAAATAAATCAATTGGAAATAAAAAAATCTTAATCGTTAGTTCGGTAGTCCGTGTAACCGATTAAATACGCGTTTTTTAATTCAATTTATTTTTTTTCATTTGCTCTTTACTCACATTAAAAAATAATAATAGACTAGAATATAATATGGAGAACGTGTTCGAGAATAAAGAAAATAAAATAGTTAAACAAAAACGATCATTATCACCGAAAAAACAACTTCAATTACAACAACAGAAAAAACAAAAACAAAGTCAATATCCACAACAAGTGATAAAAATATCACCTATCAATAATAATAATAATAAAGTTAGAGCAGAAAAGTTAATACCTATAACTCCAAGGAAATTATTCGTACTAAGTATTGAATATTCAACTTATTTTGAGAAAAATGGAAAACAGAATAACGAAAAAGTAATTTATTTATTTTATATATATCTATCTATTCGAATTTAAATATTTATATATTTCGATTATTAAATTTTTAGATGGTGCATTTATTGGACCCGATAAAAAATATCGAATGTTTTTTGCATTTACGTGATTTTTGGTACGATACTTGTGTTATGGAATGTAAGTTTATTTATTTATTAAATTTATTAAACTACTAAACTATTAAATTTTAAATTTTGGATATTATTTTAGGTGATTGTGTTAATGTAATAGGGGAGTTTGATGATGAAAATCATTGTATTGCTGATAATTCTAAAACATTGGTAATTGTAAATCCTGATCTATTATTAACCGCAACTCGTGTAGCTGATTCTTTTTCATGTTTAAGAAAAGCAATATTACAAGATCGTGTAAAAGCCAATGATTCAATCAATCCTTCTGCTATCATAGGAATTTTGTGTCATCAACTGTTTCAATCATGTCTTTCAAATCAAAATTTTTCAACAAAATTTATGGAGAAAAAATTACAAGAATTAGTCAAGCATACCACACAAAAAATTTATAGTGCTAATCTACAAGAAGAAGGGGTTATTGCTGAGTTGAGAACTATCATACCAAAATTCCAATCATGGGCAAAAACTTTCGTTGGCAATACCCCATTAAATAGCACATTCACCGATGTTAATAATTCCACAAAAGTTGCTATAAGCAAAGTTTTAAATATCGAAGAACTTATTTGGTCACCAAATTATGGTTTGAAAGGAATGATAGATGCGTCACTTGAAGCTAAAGTTTACACTGCTGCTGCTGAATTAAAGACGGTTGTTATGCCATTTGAATTGAAAACTTCAAAAAGCTCTTCATTAATCTTAAATCACAGATCCCAAACTCTCTTTTACACTCTACTAATGTCTGATCGTTATAAAGTTGGTGTTGATTCTGGTCTTCTCTACTATCCAAAATCTAATGATTGTGCCACAACAGGAAAAATGTATGCCGTCAATGCATCACATGAAGATTTGAAAGCACTTGTCATTAGGAGGAATGAGGTCGCATACTATGCAAAAAATGGTCAAATATTGCCGCCAATGCTTAAAAATGAATATGTTTGTAAAAATTGTTTTGTAAGATCTAGTTGCCTGTTGTATCATAAGGCCGTTGAGAAGGGTAATGAGGAAACAAGTGGTCTTGGCATGCTTTTTAAGCAAGAGACAGGACATCTGAATAACAAATATTCAAAATTTTTTGGTAAATGGGATAATATTATTCATAAAGAAGATATGGAGACTGATGCTGTATATGTTCGGCAACATATCTGGAATAAACCAGCGATAGAACGTGAAATTGTTGGTCAATGTTTAACTGATATGAAGCTAGAGTTGGAGAGTGTAATTGATAATTCAAAATCTGAAGAATCACGTAAATTTAGATGTAAATTTACAAAATACAATAATAATAGCAAAGATGAAAATATACATAAACTTCATCGTCGTCATCGTCATAATAATAGAAATGATAATAATGAGAACGAGATAGCAATAAATCCTATTATGAGCAGTCAATTTTGTGTTGGTGACTCTGTTGTAGTTTCATCAGAGAAAGATCAACAATATGCATTAGCATTGGGTAATGTCTATTCTCTTTCGTCTGATGCTATCTGGTTATCTTTGGATCGTGTTCCATTTAATGGTATAAGACACGAGGAGGACTTTGATATTGAATCATGCCACACTTTTGTAAGCTCACTAAATAGTAGTAGTAGTAACAGCAGCGGTGATAATGATAAGTATAATTCAATAATAACAACAACTTTTCGTATTGATCGTGACGAATCAACTCTTTCTATTAGTTTGATGATAAGACAAAATCTAGTAAAACTCTTAATGAATGTTGAAAATACTCACCTAAGGAGATTGGTGGTAGATGGTATTTTGCCAAAGTTTGATGATAATTCTGAAGAGATTAATTGTTTTGTGGAATCTGGAAAATTAAATGATAATCAAAAAAAAGCAATGAAATTGGCGTTAAATGGTATTTGTCCAAGAAAGAAACCAAAAAAAATTATAATATTTAATTTCTCATTTTACATTTTTACTAATAATATTGTTAATTTCTAGCACAAGATTATGCATTAATATTAGGAATGCCAGGAACAGGGAAAACCACTATAATTGTTGAAATAATTAAAGCATTGGTAGCAATGAACAAGTCAGTTTTAATAACAGCTTATACACACACAGCAATCGATCATATTTTACTGAAATTGGTTGATGAAGGCATTGACATCTTGAGACTTGGATCTCGTGAAAAAGTAAAACCAGAGCTTCGGAATTATACATTTGATAATTTAGCATTTGAAAGTGTTAGCAAATTGGACGAAATTATTCAAAGTAAAAAGGTTGTTGCAATAACTTGTTTAGGAGCGAATCAGTAAGTTGATGATAACAACAACAACAACAATAATATTATTGTTATTGTTATTTTTAATTTTAATTTATTTTTATATTTTTTAATTTATTGTTTTTGTTTCTCTCATCCATTCATCCATATCCAATATATTAATTAGCTGGATTTTCAAAAAGAAGCAATTTGATTATTGCATAGTTGATGAAGCTTCACAGATGATTTTACCAGTATGTATTGGACCATTATTTAATGCTAAAAGATTTCTTCTAGTTGGTGATAATTATCAATTGGCACCAATTATTCGTGATAACAAACAAGGAGCAGAAAGGGTTGAAGAGGCAACAAGTTTGTTTAGAACTTTGTTGGAGACAGCTCCATATGCAGTTGAAATTTTAACTTCCCAGTATAGAATGTCATCAGAGATCATGAGTATAACAAATATGTTAATATATAATTATAAAATGTCAACTGGTTCATCAACTATCGCAAATAGAAGACTTGAAATACCAAATTGGAATTCAAATTTTCTAGATGAATTTCACAATGACAACAACATCAACAACGTTAATAATATTTCTTGCAGTATAAATGGTGAAAAAAATTGCTGGTTAAGAAATGTATTAGATCCTGAGAGACCAGTGATTTTTGTCGACACAGATATCATTGATGGCGATGGTAATAATGGTAGTCCAAAGGAGGAGGTTGTTGGTAGCCAAATCACAAATAATTTCGAGGTTCAATTAATTTCTTTAACGATAAAAGCATTGTTAGCTGGCGGAGTTCCTGCAAAATCTATCGGAGTAATATCTATTTATCGGTCACAAATGAGACTTATAAAATGTTTGTTGGGTGATAAACAAGACGATATTGAAGTTTCAACAGTGGATAAATATCAGGGACGTGACAAGGCTTGTATTTTAGTGTCATTTGTTCGATCAAACTCTAAAGAAATGGTATGTTGCTGGACGTCAAAAATGTGTCAAATAAACATTGTAATAATAATATATTTATTAATTTTACTATATTTTTACACAATATTATAAAAGGTTGGTGAGTTGCTTACAGACTTTCGCAGATTAAATGTTGCGTTAACTAGAGCAGAATCCAAGTTAATTTTATTTGGAAGTTGTAATACTCTTAATAAGACACCGCTTTTAAGAACAATTATTTCTTTCATGGAAGAGAAAAATTGGATAATTAAAAATCAAATTTGTTGTAATAGAAATAATATTAATTTTAAATAAAACAATAATTAATTAATTAAATTATAATCAAATTCTGAGATGTTAACATCAACGAATCTGGATTATTTTTTCAATATTAATAAATTTTTAGAATTTTAAATGTTAGATGAGATTTCTATAAATTATAAAGTTCAAAGTTGTAGGAAAAACATTGACAAAATTAGCAATGATAAATCGGCGACGATAGTACTGTTGAACAATTTAAAGTTAATTTAATTGAACCATTGTTAATAGAATCTTTAATGATACTCGTTTATCCGGTTTGATTAATTAACAACAATAATAAAGAAATAATGCCAAAAATCCGAAATCTTTATATTCCAAAAAAGATTGTTTTTTTTTTTGAGGCCAAAAATCAGTAACCTTTATATTTCAAAGAAACATTAACTTTTAAAAGTTTTCTCTGTGATTTTTAAAATAATCAATGCTAATAGTTTTAACACGGTGACTTGTGCCTCCTAAAAAACATGGTAATATTTTGTGGTATAATTCGAAAATGTGAAAATGCAATCGAAGACCTTCCTGTCGACGAACCCAAATGTTTCAAACATTGAAGATAAAACCTTAGAAAAAGAAAAGTTAACGTGTGCTGCTAGTAAGCTTATCCTTAAAGTAAAGCTCCTGAATCCAGAATATAAACGATTAAATAATGCATTATCCCTTGAATGTGGAGAAGATTTCATTAAACTAGAGTATTCTTTCGATATACCTTCTGCAGAATTAGTAGGTTAAATAACAACTTTACACTTTGATAAGTTCATTCTTATCACTCAAAATAAAAAATATTTATATTGGAGGGAACGTTAGTACAACATTGACCAACTCGTTCTCTTATCGTGGATTCCTCTTTCTATTGCTGTCACTACAATTTCATCCGTTTATTTCTTCAATTGACCAATTGACAAAGATAAAAGACTGCTTGAATTGCTATCATCAAAACGTTTCGGTCATTAACCATTAAAATTTTAATAATGATATATATATATTCTTCCATCAAGGACTTTGAGATTAAAATACAACTCCAATTGTGATAAATTCAGACAGATATTAAATTCATTATGCGTGTTTACAAAAAAAAATTTTTGTTTGTAATAACGTTAATTCATTTCAACAAAATTCATAGGTTACAATTCTTTTCATATCGTTTTTTTTCATCAATTAATAACATATTTGTTATACATAAACCTGGTTCTGATTTAGAGGTTGGTAACGTTAGCCAGTTAAGATATTTTTTTAGCTGGTCAATTATTTTTTGATTAATATTAATATTAATCGGTTAATTCTGATTAACCGGTTAACCATCACAGATTCCATTTCACAGCTAATTAACTGGTTAAAGAATTTTTAGTCGGCGCCAACATCTAGTTTTGATTTCACTCCATTAATACAAAAAAAAAGAAATCATCTACCAAATGACCTTTCCATATTTTTAACTAATTCTCTTCCTTGTTTTAGATTCTTCGAAAAAAAAAAATTCTTTTAATACACTAATGACGCATTCTAAATTTTAATTTTTTTTAGAGCGTATGAAGCTAGAAAGAAAATCGAAACATTTGACCAGAATTTTGCTTGCAATAATAGTGCATGTGCAACTGAAAAGGAAGCATTGTACTTAACCAGAACTAGGTTTCTATTCGAATAAGGTTTCTATTCGAATTATTTGTTTTATTCGTTGAATAATTTCAAATGGAATGAATGAAGTGGGTAATTCCAATATGTTGTGCGTGAAAATGAAATTTATGTGAATTTGCAATTCACACATGTGAAATTCAAATTAGCCAGTCAGAAATATCCAAACACTCACCCCAAAATTTTAATTATAAATTTCAATTTCACATACAACAGTTCCAAATCTCAATAATCTTATGAATTTCTTTAGCAGTTGGATGTTTATCTGGATTAGCATCCATGCATTTGAATGCTAGTTTAATATAGAATTTGAGCATTGTTTGAAAATCCTGGTCTTACACCTTCACATATTTTCATTGCAAGATCAAAATCATGTGCCAAATTATTAAAGGTTGTTGGCCAGTTGATACTACTGACATCAGAACTCCAAAATTATATATATCTGATGCTTTTGTATATGGTTTCTCTTTTAAAACTTCTGGTGCAATATATGCTAGTACTCCAAATATATCATTTTTGTTTGATGATAGTGTTTGAGTAGCTGGGCATGATAATCCTAGGTCTGTAATATATGATAACATATCACCATATTTGCTTTCTTGAAAAATATTACCACTATGAAGATCATGATGATAATTTCTTCTTTATGAATATCTATTAAGCCATCAATAATAATTATAAAGAACTTTAATTTTATATTCCCATGTTAAATTTTTAAATCTTTTGTTAAATAAACTTGAAGGCTTCCATCTTCTATATAATCCATTACAAACATATATTCTTTTATAATTGGATCTTGTGTTAATCCATAAATTTTAATTATATATAATTGATCACGAAGCTTTGTATAATTTTTGAACTAAAAAAAAAATATATTGAATTTCAGAATAATATTTAAAAAATCTAAAATAATAAAAGAACAAAATAATTTACCTTATTAAGAAATTTATCAGAAATATTTAGTGAATTATGTAGTTTTTTTAATGTCACAGGCATATCTCACTAGCTCTTTTATTTTTATAATTTAGATATTTCTCACCCTTTTAACCAAGTAGCTTTGTATATAGTTGCAAACCCACCTTCACCCCATCTTTTCAATATTTGTTAGATCATTATAAGGAATCCATTGAAGATAACAATTATTCCAATATGTTGTTGCCTTAAGTTGTGTGATTTTAATCAACTCATCTAATGTTTCATTGCCACTAGTCCATCCTTCAGTTAATAGCTTTGGGTCACATGATTGTCCATAGGTATTCTAATATTTTTTTCTTTTCTCCGAATATTTGTCATCATCATTTTTGTCAATAAAAAAGTATCATCATGGCGTTTATTTTCGTCCAAATTGTTTTCCATCTCTAAAAATTTATTTCTTTTATGATTTGTGTACCTGAATTACGGCAATTTGGCATTACGTAAATAAATTCAGCATGATGTGGCTCATTATAACGTGATCTGTCTACATGGATATAATAGAAATTCATTGAATTCCCGAAGTATGCAAATAGATAGTGCGACTGCAAAATAAATCATGATACGATTAATGAAATCAGCAAAGAAAAGGTCATGTCAAACAAAGAGACCAATCGAAACAATTAATTAATGACCATTTAAGAACCCATCTATCTTGTTAAATGGCTATTCGTAGAAAAAGAAAAAGAAAAATCTAGAAAATGGGTCGAGAGGAATTACCTTTTTAATAATCAAGAGGCCAACATTATTAAATCTTAATTGAAATTATGATTGCTAATTGCAATTCATTTTCATGGAAAATGTGGTGTAAAGGATTTTTCGGTTTGGAATCATGCAATCAGAACTTGTTAAGACGATTCTTTGATAAATTTTATTATCAGTTGCTGATTTAATATATGATCGGAATGGCACGTTTGCTGCGCGATGGATTTTGACGAACAATTTTCGTGCCTCTAAGTAAAAACAATCACGCACATTTGCCTTTTAAAATGCAAGCTTTATGTGCCAGTAGCTCTTCCGGTTGTGAAGTAATAGCCTCAAAGAAACCTATATTTTTTGACTTCGGAATCTTAATTCTTTTCGGAAGACGGCTTTATTCTTTGAATTTAAAGCCTTTTTTTATTCATTCTTATGTGAAGAAATTTAGGACAGTATGAATTAATAACAAAAATAAGAAAACACAAGATAATTTCAAAATTGAATGATAAAAAAGAAAATTTTTAAACTTAGGTATCAAAAATTATATCAAAGAATATATTCAATATTAATTATTTTTTTTGTCAATATTTAGTTGATTATTTGTTTGCATGTTAAAAGTAACTAGGTATCCTGAAAAATTTGTTGAAAGTGATTATATGACCAAACGATGTACCACTAAAGAAGGAGGAAAGGAACTATGATTTCATTGAGCTTTATGTTAACATCGTTAACATCACAAAATTTTCTTTTTCTTTTCATATTATCATACTCATAATCTCTAAATTACTGAATGTCCATATAATGATGTTTTTTTATTTAGCAGGACATGAAATAATTATTGTTAGCAACTTGGGCATTTTATTGTTTATCTAAGGATCTAGTAGTTTAAATGTAAAGATTTGTACCAACGTTAGAACAAATAAATTCATTGGAAGTTTTAACAAAGTGATTATTTAGATATTATTTTATAATATATATATATAAAATATTTTTTAAAAAATAGTTCTAGTTTACACTTCATGAAGCAAATAAGGATCTCACAACTAATAGATATTTAGTTCTGTTGTGTGTGAAAATGAAATTAGTCAATTAAAGGGAGTTTCGCTCCCATATTTGATTTAATTATTATCCCATACACATATATATTAACTACATTAAAATACATGTATTTTTTTATATCTATTAGGGAGCATTAATATTTATTCATTTCACAATATGGTGTCAATCTGGGTACAGATGCTAGAGAATACAAACTGTAACATTGGTTTAATGATAACCTACTAAGACATATCAATTGTGAATTATGTCTTTTATAACAGGCCCAAGATCATGTATTGTAATAAAGTGACATTTAGTGAAATGAAAATTTCTTAACAATATTCTATTTACAGATATAATAACAGGCTACACACCTTTGATCGTTATAAATTCCCTCTAGTTTCAGGTACATGAATGCACTTCAATGTATAATTCCAAGCATCCTTACAAATTTTTCCTTCCCTTGTTATGTCTTCCAAATAATGGTCATTGCAATGTTGCTTTTTACAACCAAAAAATAAAATCATTCTATTTTATTTTGACAATTTTTAAAGATATAATAAAAAGTTTATTTTATTAGAATGTTAATATTGTATTGGTTTTATTCAATGAAATCATTTCAAAAATAATAATACAATCAAGCTTTGGCTTGAAATCAAATCTTAACAAAAATATTCACCTAATCCATCAAAATTCTCTTTATTGTCAATGAAAAAAAAAAAGTAAAGGAAATTAGTATATTTCAACTAGATTTATTAAAATGCAAAGCATTTTTTCAACTATTAAGTAGCATAGGATCTAGTTCTTTACTAATTTATACACTTCTAATTCTTCTATCAAATGAACCATTTTATTTCTATTACTAGGATTCAAGTCATTGTTGTTATCATAAATTTATAGTAACAATAAGGTTCATTATTAACACTGTTATATAACCGTAAGTCATGAAAATTAATCTTATCTCTGGTAATATTAACCTTTTGTTCACGATGCTACATTTTCTCAGCTCTATTTAATATTGAATTATTTGCTTGATTTCCATCAATTTGAAAATAAAACAATCCGTTTTAATAAAATAAGAGGGGTTTCTTTTTTATTCCAACAAACTGGATTATAACCACCAACTAGTTCTCCTGTTTCTTTTATTTTCATTATAGATACAGTTTGTTCTATCCTCAAAAACAGACCTAGAAAATCCATCTAAAGTGTCCCGGTGAATTAATTCAAAATTCATAAGGTATATTGTTTTCATCATATAGATTATTTTTGCAATCAACCTAAGGTTGCTTGCCGAAACCTCTTAGTGACTGTTGAAACTCTGTCAAAAATCTAATGAACAATTAGTATATACCTTGTCAAAACTCTGGCAATTGGCAAAACCCCCAAATGCGAAACAATTAATGTGTAACCTGTCGAAACTCTGTTGATTGATTCCTGGAGGAGTTCCGCCCACAACCTTAAATCAACCCAACTTGAAATCAAGGATTCCATTTATAAATTTAATAATTTTCCTTTTCTTGTTTTTAATCTTGGACCTTTTTGAAGTATAATCTTGGTTGGTGTCTTGTGAGTAATATGGTATTGAAGAAGTTCTTCATATATTTCGTTATTAAGGATTTTTATAAGTTTTGATTTTATCACAAAAATCAATAGTGGAAATTTCATAAAATCTTATTAATGGAATACTATCATCTAATGCATTTTTTCCTCATTGGATGACATTACTCCGAATATCAATTTCATTTAATTTCAAATCATCTTTTCCTAACACAGTTATTAGCATAGTCTTTTCAATATCTTTGAAATCCTTAGATTTAAAAAATAATTTTGGATCTTTATTAATTATTTCACTAAAATAATTTTGAAGCAAGTTGAATGATTGATGATGTGATGAAATTTGGTGAATGCAAATTAAATATTGTTGAACCCATTCTTTTTTTTGATTAATCAAAATAGTTTTGTAAGTCATTAATTAATTCATTAAAGTTTAATTTATCGCATGCTTCAAGAAGTTCAAAAATTTCATTTCCATCCAGATTATCTATATTAAAAGTTCCATTGTAAATATACCTATAAAACAAAACAAATAAACTATTATAATCATTCAATTTGTTTATTTATTAATTAATTAAAATTAATAAAAATTAAATAATCTTACAATAAAAAAACCTCAAATACATTTGGAGAAATATTTTCTTTTTCAAATAAAATAACACCATCATCTGTTTTTTTTATCCAGTAATTTGGTAAAGCAGCCTTAAAATACAGAGACCTTGCTTTTAAGATGCTAGAATGAGCTTTAAAATTTTTGATATCCTCATCTACTCCAACTCTAAATTCTTCACCATAAAATCTGGTTCATTCAATAACTTTGTTAAATCATTTACAAGTTTACTAATGTATTTCAGTGGCAGGGAATCATTTTTTGTATTAATTAGGTTGCCAAATAGCAAGTTTAAATTTTCTAATGATGAAAAACAAGTTGACATTTTGTTTAATTTATAAAAAAAAATATACAAGGTTATTTTTTTTTTGTTAAATTGTTAAAAATATAAAGATTCAAGACCATTTTGAATTTATAGTTTTTCAATTGAGTACGTATCTAAAAGTTAAACAAAT
The DNA here is from genome assembly GCA_958430865.1 of Entrophospora sp. SA101. Taxonomy (NCBI): domain Eukaryota; kingdom Fungi; phylum Glomeromycota; class Glomeromycetes; order Entrophosporales; family Entrophosporaceae; genus Entrophospora; species Entrophospora sp. SA101. The sequence continues at coordinate 68,883 of CAUDNR010002469.1, read as the reverse complement.
AAAAATAGAAAAAGATTCGCATTAAAAACTCTAAAATAGTATAATACAAGCTCTTTCTATTATTGATAATAATAAAAAAAATGGTTGCAATGTGGTTTTATTATGGCGTGCCAGAGTGGACAAAAGTTTAAGGCTGAACCTCAAGTGACTTGGGGTTTATCCTCAAGAAATTTCCTTTTTTGGGTCTATTTTATCGCTTCATGTAACAAAATTAAGCCTTCCTTTCTTTTTAAAGTTTTTAATTTATTTTACCTTTTTTTTATACCCAAGACACTTGAAAGTAAAATCCAAGCACTTGAGGATATTCTCAAGCTATACAAAAAGTATTGATACCAAAAATGTAAATTTTTTAGTAATAACAATGCTAATGGTAACTTAAATGGAAATGGTATCTTTTTAATAGAAACAACAATTTTAATGGCAATAGTAATGTTAATAATATCAGGTTAATTCCAGATGTTAGTTGATTGATGGAATTTTCGTGGCTCAAATTCAAAAGCGTAAACGATCAGATACTTATGTACTATACCATATGCAGTAGAATAAGAAAATATAGCAATATCTTTGTTAGAGGTACAACTGGTATAGAAAGGATTATTGGTAATCAAACCCAAACATATTATATAGCAATTTGGAATTAGCCAAAAATCAAAGAAAAATTTATACACTGTTTTCAAAGACATAGATTAAAAGATTAAAAAACAATAACGACAATAATAATAATCATCCTACTACACCTACTACCTTTAATTCTTCTAATTCATCATTTCCTGTATTTAATTCTCCTTCTTCTCTTAGTAATTCTGCTCTTCTCTTAGTAATTCTTTTTCTCCTCCTCTTAGTAGTTCTTTCTTCTAATTATATCCAATAAAAGTTTGGTATTAACACAAAGAACAAAGTTTTAATGCATTCAGGTAGATTATCATCAATTGATTATTGAAATTTAATATTAACAAAATTATATATGCTTTATAAAAATCCTATTATAAAATATTACGCACACGCATTTTCATGCGAAGTTACATAATTACCTGCATTTAAAAGTAGTGTGACTATTAAAATTATCAATATTGGGCGATTTTTTTTTTATAAACCTGAATAAAGAAATTCCAAAAAAAATTTTTTTAAAAAACAAATTTTTATCAATTTGTTTTAAATTCAAACTGTATATAAAATAAAATTAATTGTTCAAGATGAAAGAAACTACGAATGATGAATACTCGTATTGCAGAAAAGCAAGTTATGGTACATGCCCAACTTGCAATAGATATAACACGTATTTTTCATGGTGTCGATCATGTGATCCAAAATTATTAATTCGAGGATGGACTAGTGGTATTGAAGTAATTGATGAATTAATTAAAAGTACACAGGTAGAAGCTATGAAATACGATAATGCTCATTACCTTGAATGGGTTCATTATGAAGATTTAAAAGATATTGAAAAAATAGGCGAAGGTGGTTTTGCAACTATATACAAAGCTACTTGGATAAATGGGAAAAAATATATAGATTATGAAACCAGAAAAAGATGTAATCAAGATAAAATTGTAGCATTAAAAAAATTACATAATTCACAAAACCCTTCAGATGAATTTTTAAACGAGGTAAAAAAATTTTTTTTTAGAAAAAAAGATAACTAACTATCTAGTAAATTAATAATTATATTCTATCTTATTTTATTTTGTCAGCTCAAGAATTATGTTACGTTTAATTATAATAAGTTAAACATAATTACAATTTATGGATTAGCACAAGATCCCATCACAAAAGAATATATGTTTGTAATGCAATATATGGAAGATGGAAGTCTTCTTAATTATTTAACAAAAGAATTTAAAAATTTAAAATGGAAGGATAAAATTACAACTCTTTATAACATTATTGTTGGTTTGAGAAATATTCATCAACAGACAGTTATTCATTGTGATCTTCACTGTGGCAATATACTTCATGAAAAACATAATGGGAACAATTGCGCATATATTGCAGATTTAGGGTTGTCAATTCCAGCTAATCTGACATCCCCATCTTTATCGACTTCGTCATCTTTATCTTCATCTTCATCCTCGTCCTCATCTTCATCCTCATCTTCATCTTCATATTCATCAACAGATAACAATACTATACATGGAGTATTGCCATATGTGGCACCAGAAGTATTAAGAGGTAATCAATATACAATGGCATCAGATATTTATAGTTTTGGGGTATTAATGTCAGTATTATCAACTGGAAAACAGCCATTTAGCGATATCCCACATGATGTAAGCCTTGCAATGAGAATATGTAGCGGAACAAGACCTGAATTTTCAAGAAATACTCCAAAATTTTTTATAGAATTAGCATATAGATGCATGGATGCTGATCCTAGTAAACGTCCGACTGCAAAAGAAATTAGAAAAATCATTGAAGTTTGGAATAAGTCATTTGGATATTATTTAACCAGTTCAGACAAACATCTTTTTTATTCTAAAAAACAGCTTGATGAATTATTGCCTCTCAGAAAAGAATTTGATAAAATGGATAAAATTTCTTTTGATCCATCAACAATCACAACAAAAATTCATCCAAATGCTATTTACACTAGTAGATTATTGAATTTTACCAATCTTCCTGAACCTGTGAATTCTAGAAAAGTCACGATTATTAACAATTATAATGGTAATTATTAATTTCATTAATTAGTTAAGTCAATAATTTATATCAACATCCGTACTAATAACATTAACAAATTTATAGACTCCCATCAGATTGATTTAACTATACCGGATGAATTACCCTAAAGGATGTAAATCTTGTAAATACTTATTTTGTAATTTATATTATCATTAGATGTAGAAAAAAATTTTATTTTTTTAAAAGTAATTTATTAATAATAATGTATCATAAAAAATACTATTGTACACGAAAGGGTTGTCTTGTGCCGCGTCATAACTTTTGAAAGAACATGTTTACAATTTAAATTTTTTCTAGTAATTTATAAATTTATATATTAATAACCTTATAAATAATAATTTTTTTTTCCATATATACTTTAATACATAATTTTCCTATTAATTGAAAATAAAATTGTTGGATTCATTATTATTTAATAACCTTATAAATAACTATAAATCAGTCCCTTATAATTAAGAGCAAAATTTTTCCAACACAACCTTCCAAATGGTTATAAGCGACTTTGTAGGGAACACTTTGGCACAACCGTTGCCGCTGAATTTGCTTTAGCCTGCATACTAGTTGAGCGATAATCTTAGAATAAGTGTGAAGAAAAGAAACACTTCTGACCTAGCGTAGAATAACCAATACTTGAGCTAGCCTTTTCTTTTAATTGTTGATAAAAGTCCTAGTCTGGCTCTAAAAATTTTATTATAGTTGAAAATCGCTTGCTATATGAAAAACGGAGATTTTTTTTTTGAAGTGGACGATAATAATTTTATTCGTGTAACGTTTATATTGAATTACACTTGATCTGCAATGTCCCACGACTAATACAGATCTCTAAGGTTCATAAATTATTTTTCCTTATGAATAATAAATCTGATGTTGATTACAAGTGTCAGATTTAATTAAAATTTCCTATCACAAACATGCAAGACTGTGCAATTAAGCACAATCAGCGCAATGGAATTTTTTTCCCACAGGTGAAGTGGACTTAAACATGTTGGAAGGCTTTGGACAATACTTTTCCTTATCTTCCCCCTCAGACCAGGCTGGCTGTTACCATATGGGCATTGATCACTGATAGCTGGTGCTTGTGTGATGATTGCTTTGTGTTACCACCCTCTCACACTAGAATAAAGTTGATTTAATTAACAAGTTCAGTTGGTCAAACAAAAATTAGAGAAACAGAAAATTTATGAAAATGATTAATTTATACATAGCATACCAATCTGAACCATTTTATTTTGCAGCTTTCACCTTGATCATGGTGACTATCACAATAGGAGTAGGCAGAGTTGAACTGTCACCTTTATACTTGTAAGATACATGCTCTCATTTAGCTACTCTCCTCTATCCTAGAGTGGGTCAAACCATTTTATGACTTTTTCCTTATTGGCCATATTGCCGACAAAAATGTGTATAAACATGCAATAATTTTAATCTATAGGACAGGGGATTGATTGGGCAAAAATCCATTCAGTCCCCTACCCAACATTATAAATTGGTTAGTATCAAAGAAACAGAGAATTTAGAAAAATAATTATACAAAACAAATACTATTTTACAACTTTCCTCTTAACATCAGTGCCAAACCCACTCTGAATTGTAACCTCCTACACTTGAAACGAGTTGCAGATTCTCGTTGCTTTGATGTTTATGTGCACCTAATATCACAACTTTGCTGCAGATTTGCAACTTGGTCACAGATTCATCCTTGCCCTAGAGGTAGGATCGTTGCGGGCAACTTTTAATCCAACATGCCAGCAGCCTTCTCTGGTCTGGGTGCTGTGAGGGAAGATTATGAAAACGTCATTGACGATTGGTGCAGTCTTGGTAAACTCCAGATCCACGCGCCTTCTGGAATTCAGTTGCATCATCATATCTTCGGGTCGCCAGGTCAAGATTAGCCTTGTGTACACGAGGAAGATGTGAATGACTGTAAAGTGTTTAAAGTAGCATGAGTGCTTTAATGCCTGCAAATTCCCGATAATCAAACATCGCATACTTGAATTGTTTCCTCTGCAACAGTCAGTCATGCTGCCTTGATATCTTGTAATTAGTTATAGTAATATTAATGTTATTATTGATAACAATTACGAAAAGCAAAACACCAATCGTTCATTTGTTTATTATCTTGATAAGAATCTTATAATTATCCAGCAAGATCTGCTCCGCGTTTTGATTTCCAATTAAAATATTTATAAACTAAAATGAAAATATCAATACAAATAAAAAATAGTACCTCTGGTTAGTTATTAACACTTCTTCTTTAGGAGAGCCACGTTTTGTCTGTCAAAAAATAAATTGTTTTCCAAAAAAAAAAAATCGGTTCGCGTCAACAAAAAAAAAATCCATTAATGTTGTATATACGCGTTGGTCGATTGATTAACAATCTTTTTTTTTAAAATTTAAAAGATGCCACGACAACAGGGCTGGAAATAGGGTCTGAAAAAAAAAAATTTTCAAATTTTTCAAATTTTCTTTATTTTATTCTTCTGTTTTTACTTTGAAAAAATTTACTAAGAGCATCATTAAAATCGTAACAAAATAAATCAGTACCTTCTAAACCAACCATCATTAATGAGTGCAATATGTCATTTTCTATTGCATTACATAATCTGTTTACTAAAACCTCTTTCACAATCTACACTAGAAAATGGAATCGAATGCACTATTTCTATAAGTTTTTAAGATATGAATAAGACTTGGAAGTTCGGAAATTGGAATATTTTCTTTTGCCATCCAGTAAATCATTTTCATTATATTAATTATATGTTTGTTACCATTATTAGTGGCTTTTTTGGAAGAATCTTGCATGGTTATTCTTGCCTTTTCTAGAAGCAAAAAACCATCATGTTGGTTTGAAAGTGCATGAGTTGCTAGAGCAGTAATTTTTTGATCCTAAATAATAACATTAAAGTATAGCAAATTAATAATTGCAAAATTAATTATATTTATTTGTCACCTTTTTCTGCAAATTGATTTTTTTTCCCATGTGCTTTACAAATTGTGCAAAACATTCTCTTTATTGCTGTTGTACATGAAAATGAAATTATGTGAATTCGCAATTCACATACAACATTGCTGCATCATATTTTAACCATTTATATGTGTTTAGCCATTCATGATGAAAACTTCTTCCTGATTTTTAAAATGCACTTTTTTATTTGACATTTTAATATGGTTTTCACTTAATTCACTTTTTTTTATTTGATCTTTTTGAAGTATCATCATTATCTGAGCCTTGAATTGTCAAATCATCTGAACCTTCTATATCTGTTTCATTCATAAATGCTTCATCCCAAATTTCAGTGGTTAGATTATCTAATTCCTCTTATTCTATACTATTTATTTATAATTTATTTTTTTAAATAAGGGAAAACAAATACACATAAATTCATATTTAAAGTGTATATATTTTTAAATTTAATAATTTAATGGCAGTGAAATAAGATTTAATTAAGTCAATACTTTTCTTCAGAAAATTCAAAGGATACAAATTATGGTTCTTTTCTAAAATATTGATACACATATATGTATACATTATTTAGTATAAATTTTTTTTATGTGGATGGGAAATCTGTACAAAAAAAAATAAAAAGGAAAAGGAAAAATATCCGGCAACTCTTTTTTTTCCAGAAGTTAAAATTTTTTAAAGGAAAATCCGGATTTTAAAGTACTATTTCCAGCCCTGCTATGTACAACTCACTCATAGACGGATTGTTATTTGCACCCCTCCCGTGACTAAGACAAAGATGAACCAATAAAATCATCACATTTTAAAGGCATTCTTTGGTCACATTACTACACTTAGTCACGGGAGGGGTGCGAATAACAATTCCCAAAAAATATTAATATAAAAATAGATACAAAAGTAAATATTTAAAAAAATCATGTTGCCATTACTTCATAAAACTGTTTTTTTATAAATCTCTCTAAAACTAATTAACCAACACTAAATGAGATCTAATAAGCTTGAAAAGCAAGTTTGTAAATATACTTGATGAATGCTTTATCTAATTGTATGATAGGTGGTAATTCTTTACCTATTACCATATATTTTGTATCTTGATAAGTACTGATTGAATTGAGTGATCTTAAATTCAAAAGAAAGTCTGGATTTTATTGCACATAATACTCAAAACTTATTTATAGTTAATATTTAGTAATGTTATTTATATTGATTTTAATCACAATTTGTTGACACATTTTAATAATAATATTAAATATCTCTCTTCTTTTTGACAATTTGTATATTATTGCTGCTTGCTTGCATTATTTAATTATTTTAATCATCATTATTTATGTAGAAATGAAATAAATGAAATGTAAAAGAAAAACTTTAAAATATTATAAATATTATAAATATTATAAATATTAATTATTTCTTACAATTGGATGCATCAAACGAAATTTTACTAAGATGCTGATCATCCAATTTTATTATTTTACAACCTATTACTATTACTATGTATATATATAAAATATTAGCCTAAACCTTCTAAATGGCAACTACCTATATAACTTTCTCTAAATTTTTATTAAATAATATTGGGTGTGCAATGAACAATTTCAGTGACATCCAGGATGGCTGTTGCATGCCCAATATCTTATACAAAAATTTTTTTTTTGGATTTCCATTGTTTTGCATAAATTTTAGTGTAATATAAATTTGGTATATTACATAACAATTTAACAAACACAGTCAATCATTTCTTTTAATTAGTAAATGTGCTCCAAAGTTTTATTTATATTGGTTCTGTGAAATAATATTATACAAAATTTTTCTTAATAAATAATCTAATATCAACAAAATAAATAAATGAAATATTTTTTCAAAAAAGTTTAAAAAATTTTTTAATGGTTGTAGTTTTTTTAACTTGTACTATTTCAATATTTGAATTTGAATGCCCATGCCTTGAAGCCATTTTATACCATTTAGTAGCTTTATCAACATCTCTTTCTGTGCCAATTTTATTTTCATAACAATATCCAACACTATTTTGACCATTACTATTCATGTTTTCAGCTGACATTAGATACCACTGAAAAGCTTTATTATAATTTTTTTTTGTACCAATTCCATAATGGTAACAATATCCAACACTATATTGACCATTACTATTTCCTTTTTCTGCGGATTTTAAATACCATTCAAATGCCTTACCATAATTTTTTTCTACACCAATTACATAATGATAACAAAACCCAACAATGAATTGGGCACCTCCATTTCCATTTTCAGCTGATTTCAAATACCATTCAAAAGCCTTATTATAATCCCTGATTTCATCAATTTCATAATGATAACAACATCCAACATTGCGTTGAGCATTGCTATTTCCATTTTCAGCTGATATTAAGTACCATTGAAAGGCCTGATTAAGATCTTGTTGTATTCCAATTCCATGATGATAACAATATCCAAGTAAATAGCCAACAATTTTATCTTTTACACCATAATTTGATAAATTCAGATATATATTAAATGCTATTTTTGCATCTATTTTGGTACCTATTCCACATTGGTAAAAAAATCCCAATATAAGCTTTATATTATTAACATTAACATCATCATCACAATCTTGCATATAATCAAATAACTCAATTGAGTTTGCATCATTCTGGGTTATATAATTCATCAAAATTTTAGTTACATGATGATGATTATTAATTTCTATCTTAGTCATAAATAATTCTAATATTTCATTAAAAAAATCTCCCATATTAAAATTCTTTATGTTAGGTCTTTTTATTGTGGGTGGTTGGAGTGGTATCTTATGTGAACCAATAGTTGTATTTTCTTCTATAGAAATATTCCAATTATCTCGCTTGTTATTTGAAGCATTTTTAAACCATTTTGTAGCCATGTAGGTATCTTCTTCTGTACCAATTCCATCTTGATAACAATATCCAAGTTGATTTTGACCATTTCTATTTCCATTTTCAGCTGATTTTGAATACCATTGAAAAGCCCTGTCAAGATCTTGTTGAATGCCAATTCCATGATGGTAACAATATCCAACATTGTATTGACCAACACTATTTTGATTCTCTGCAGATTTTAAATACCATTGAAAAGCTTGATTATAATTTTTTTCTTTACCAATCCCATATTGATAACAATGTCCAAGTTGATTATGTCCATTACTATTTTCATCTTCAGCTGACTTTAAATACCACTCAAAAGCCTTATTTTCATCCTTTTCTATACCAATTCCAAAATGATAACAATATCCAACATTACATTGACCATCACTATCTTCATGATTAGCTGATTTTAAATACCATTCAAAAGCCTCTTCATAATCTTGTTGTATACCAATTCCAAATTGATAACAACATCCAATATTATATTCACCAACACTATTTTGATTTTCTGCACATTTTAAATACCATTGGAAAGCCTTGTTATAATTTTTTTTTGTACCAATTCCATATTGATAACAAAATCCAAGTCTATATTGTCCATTACTATTTTTCTCTTCAGCTGACTTTAAATAACACTCAAAAGCCTCACAATATTCCTTTTTTATATCAGTTCCATATTGATAACACATTCCAAGCAAGTAGTAGATAATTTTACTTTCTTTACAATTTAACAATAATAAATTTGTATATATGTCAAATGCCTTCTCTTCAGAAGCAAAGAACCATTATGCTGGTTTGAAAGTGCATGAGTTGCTAGAGCAGTAGATTTTGAAACATTCTTTGATCCTAAATAATAACATTATAATATTAGCAAATTAGTGTTGGTTGCCAAAACTATTTTGAAGAGGCGAAAGTCAAAACTAAAATTAAAAGTTATATGTCAAAACTAAATCAAAAGTCAATAGTCAAAAATCAAAACTAGTTTCGACTTATGGCGAAATCTTTTGACTTTCGCATGGTTGCGAAACTCTCTAATTTTGGAAACCAACACTATAGCAAATTAATAATTGCAAATTGTTTTTTTTTTCCATGTGCTTTACAAATTGTACAAAACATTCTCTTCATGATGAAAACTTCTTCCTGATTTTTAAAATGCAATTTTTATTTGACATTTTAATATGGGTTTCACTTAATTCACTTTTTTTTATTGATTTTTTTGAAGTATCATCATCATATGAGCCTTGAATTGTCAAATCATCTGAACCTTCTATATCTGATTCATCAATATTTGTTTCATCTATAAATGCTTCAAGTAGTCAAATTATCTAATTCTTCTTTTTCTATACTATTTATTTATAATTTATTTTTTTGAATAAGGGAAAATAAATACACATAAATTTATATTTAAGCGTATATACAGTATTTTTAAATTTAATAATTTAATAACAGTGAAATAAGATTTAAATTAAGTCAATACTTTTCTTCTGAAAATTCAAAAGATACAAATTATGGTTTTTTTCTAAAATATTGAAGTAGTGACACACATATATGTATACATTATTAGTATAATTTTTTTTGGAAATCTTAAAAATAAAAAGGAAAAATATCCGGCAATTCTTTTTTTTCCGGAAGTTAAAAATTTTTAAAGGAAAATCCTGATTTTTAAAGTACTATTTTCAGCCCTGCACGACAATATATTAACAATAAAAAAAGAAAAAAGAATGATGCGACAGAAGTGAAAGAGTAAGTGTTTATCATAAGGATGGTGGTGGTGGTTGCCACTACTCGTCGTCACTCTAGTTATTTAAAAAGAATTGTTTATGTAAATTAAAACCTTAACCTTGATATTTGTTTCTTAGTGGACCATTAATGAAGATAATAAAGAAAATATCAAAAAAAAAAAGAAAAAAGAAAAAATCGGTACTCAAAAAATAATAAATCAACTTCCAATTGGTGGTTACCTAGGTCCTATTCATGACGCCTTACAACGTAGAGCATATATAACCTCGTATAATAGACAATACGAACATCCTGACTGTGTATTTGAACATTAACCTCCCTTTTCAAATAATCAAATATCCAAAAAGAATTATGAATATTCGAAACACATCAGATGATTTTCGGTAATGGATGGAATTTCAAATAACCACAAGTATTTCGAATAATCATAAGTATTTCAAATAGTTATAAGTATTTTGAATGATCATAATTATTTCAAATAGTTATAAGTATTTCAAATAGTCATAAGTATTTTGAATAGTCACAAATCTTTTGAATAGTCATAAATCTTTTGAATAACCATAAGTATTTTGAATAGTCATAAGTATTTTGAATAGTCATAAATATTTCAAATAGTCACAAGTATTTCAAATAACCACAAGTATTTCAAATAACGTAAATGTTTCAACTAAAATATATTATTTATTTGATAAAATTTGATTATTATTTTTTAAAAAATATACAAATAATTATAAATTTCATGTTTCTTTTCAAAAAGTTCTTTTTGATGTTATACAATTCCCAACATCACTGAACAGCCGTTCTGATGGAGTTGAGGTAGCAGGAACACAAAAATATTTTTTTGCCAACAATGATAATGTTGGAAAACTTTTTTCATTATCTCACCACCAATCTAATGGATTTATATCATTTTTAACTTTGGTAGCAAAGTAACATGTTATTTCATCACTGCTATCATCGTTTTCATCATCTGCTGGTAATATTTGACTAAAAATTGATGATCCAATACATCATTATTTCTGTTCCTCAAATCAATTAATTATTCAGAATCTTCAAATCCACAACATAAAATTTTATCTGTTAAAAATTGATCATACATTTTATAATTTTTAAAGTCAAATTTATTTTTAATTTTTTCATAATAAAAATTTTGCAAAATAAAAAATTTGTTATTAATAAAAAACTTTCTCGAGAATCAGAACTTTGAAATGATGTAAAGAGCACAAATATTTATTTAATATAATTTTGAGAAAATCTCAAAATAATTTTTGGGTAAATACAAACTTTGTCCATTGAGTGTATATATATATATATATGTGAATTATTGAGAAAATAAATTTGAATTTTCTTATATCTATAGTAAATAGTTAGTTGTTAAATAAACAAAAAAATTATGATTTTAACAAATAGAGTTATTAATAAATGAATATATATATATATATAATTTTTCTTACAGCTTATTATTGACAATTTGTTGCAAATAGTTTTGTGATCCTTTATTTTATCTCATTTAATATGTTTCATCTGATATGTTTTTCACATTTTTTCCACTAATATCTTTTTTAAAATAGAGCTGCAGTATTCTGCCTTTCTTAAGGACATTCACTGCAGCTATTACTATTTTTGGTTTTATCATCTTAAACATTATTGAAGTAAAAAAGTGAAAAGTGAACCTAAAACTATACTTAAAATGAAATTTTCTTCGATTAATAACTTCTTATATCTTGTAAACTTCGCAGTGATCCTAGGTGATCCTCAGAGTATATATTCGGAGGAATTTATTTCAACCATTACAGAGTATTTTAAAATAAAATAAAAATTTTAACATGCATGGAAGTATCACGTTAACTCGTTTGTAACATATATGAATTGATCAACATGGAGGCTCTAATTTTTTCCCAAATTTGGAAAAAATCCTGACTGTATTACCAAGAAATTCAGGGTTCAAAATTTAATAATGTATATATATTAATATACCTGTATATGATATTAAATGGTCAAACCTTGCCATAACGGACCACGCCACAGTGGATTTCTTGTTACAATGGATTTTTTTGGCTGGCACCATGAATATGCTATGGTGAAGTTTGACTGTATGTATAAAAAATATATACTAATACACCAATACATGTTATTCAGTGCATATTACATGTGAATTACCCACATTTGTGCAGGGCATACATACATTATATGTTTCCATTTCCCTGATAAAATGCACAATTTTGTACAAAATTATGGATTGGATTAAATGGATTGAATAATTGAAAAGAAAACTTGCCATTTTCTTTGATCAATTTCATTGTTTCATATTTTATTATAAAACCAATAATATAAATATAAAAATGAAATCACATCACTATAATAACAACGTTATTTGTTTTAATTAAAAAAGCTTTTGAAGTCAAATGATGTGATTTTTAAATCAACAAATTGAAGATTTTAAAGATTATTAAAGAAAGTTAAAAAGAGCAAACTGTGTTATTATTGTTAATCTTATATTATTGTTGAAACTGATTTGTTTTGTCATCATCAGTTATTAATCAATCATTTATATTTATTCTCTTGTTTGAAATCGGAGTATCATTTTTTGATATAGATCTTTTTTTTGAGATATTAGTGTTTTGATTTTCTTGATCAGCTCCTTTTATCATTGGGCCACCAAATTTCACAGGCTTTTGCTTGTTAATTATTGATATTATATTTGAAATTCTCATCTGTAAGTTTCAAAGATTGAAAATCATTAGCTATAATAAATGTAATAAAATATTTACCTTCATTGTCCATACAGAAGCAATCAACTCCAGTGCTTCTGTAAAATTTTGGAAAGAAACAGGAATACTGTATAATGAACTTTTTACAAGACAGAAAACATACCCAGCAGGATTATCTAAAGTCATAAACATAAGTTGAAGACCCCCATGGATGTAGCCAACAGTTATGAGTTTCCTTCTTTCTTTCATATCAGAAATATGACTGTTTAATAGCAAAAGCATGTCTTTGAGAACCTTTGGCAATTTTAAATCTGCTTCAAAGAGCCATTTTGTAGATTTCTTTCCTTCATAGTTCTTTGCTACCTCAGAACCACCATATTCTAAAGCAATAGAAGATTTGCCATAGAATGTTATTATGATAGAATCAACTCGACTCCCTAATTTCTTTCTTGAGAAAGATCACAACCACGATTTTTTTTGAATTGAATATTTCTTATCCAACTAGAGTAGTAACCATCAATCTTTATATATAAACTAGAGTAAGGATGAGTGGCGACCATCATCACCACCCTTAAAACACTTACTCTTTTGCTTCTCCTTTATTTTTTGATTGTCTTCTTTTAGTGTTTTTTGATGACATTTTTTACAAAAAAAAAAAAAAGTTTGTGATTTGATCGACGTGTATATACACATTAATTATTTATTTTTTGACAGAGTCCAAGGTGACAAAATGTGAGTGTTGTTGTTTGGTTTGGTTTGGGTCTCCTAAAGAAAACGTGTTAATAACTAACCAGAGGTACTTTTTTTATTTGTATTGATATTTTTATTTTAGTTTATAAATATTTTAATTGAATCGAAACGCGGAGCAGATCTTGCTGGGTAATTATAAGATTCTTATCAACAACGAATAATTGGTATTTTGCTTTGCGAAATCGTAATAATAATAATACTATTAACGTTGCTAAGAGTTTCATCTCTGCATGGCCTTAGTATTATCACTACTTGGGTGGTGTAATTGTTTGTTATGTCAATGATGATATCAAATGTATTGAATAATAATCATGACCATCATGAATATTGATGAATGGAGGTATTCACATACAAGGAAATGATTAAATAGCTGAGTCATGTTTGTTTTATTAAAGACATCCCTACAGAAAATAACATATAGAATGTATAAGAATTTCCGTATATTTGATATGGAATAAATTTTTAGATACGGAATGGACGTATTTAATCTAAGCCTTGAAATTTATCAATGTAATAGTAATGCAATTTATGGATGTATGCTAATACGGAAAATGTACGGAATTAGGAAAATTATAATAATAATGCTAAAAAGGTACGTTTTGGTTCAGCATATAAGGTACAGAATAGGTACAGAATTCGCAACACACTGAATATGAATATTAACATGGAAAGGTACGTTTTTGATTCTGCATATAAGGTACGGGATTTGCAACACACTGAATATGAATATGAAAAGGTACATTTTTGATTCTGCATATAAGGTACGGAATTTATAACATATTAGTACTAACATTGAAAAGGTTTTAATAATAGTATGATTTTGATTCCGCGTATAATGCACGTAATGTGTAAAAATAATAAATAAAATGTATAAATTGTCTTTAACACTTATTTTGATCAAACCTGCCTATATAATTATTGAATAATTGATAAACATTCGTTTTGCAAGTTTCATAGATATTGATTAATACTTGCTTCAATCAAACCTTCCTATATTTATTATTGAATAATTGATAATAATAAAATGTCCATTAAATATATTTTACAAACGGCTTCATAGATCTCGACTTTAACACTTACTTCGATCAACCCGCTTATATAATTATTGAATAATTGATAAACATTCGTTTTGAAAGCTTCATAGATCTTGACTAACACTTCCTTCGCCTATATAATTATTAAATAGTTGATAAATTTTTTTTTACTCAAAGTTCCTTTTATATACTTAATATGTGGTATGGCTTAGATATTCGGTGAGAGATTTCTAGGAGTCAGCAAAAGTGGAAAACAGCTATTTTAACTTTCTTCGAAATAGACATTTATTATTATTATGCATAACATTGATAGCATTTATTTTACTCGAAATTTCTTTCATATATTTAATGTGTAGTATGGTTTAGATAATCTGATTAGCTTTCTAGGAAATTCGATGGCTTATTACATTATACACTGTATCAAGATTATTTTTCATACTTGATCGGATGATAAACTTGGAGTTGGTGAATAAATATGTGGCGAAGATTGTATTTTTTATTATACATTTCGGAATGGGATTTGTTTATATCCAAAAACCAGATATTGAGTTATGGTAATAATTTCAGTTAATTTGGTACGTTTTTCTCATGATACGGAAAAATTGCGAATTTCCGTATAACTATATATCAGATATACGTAATTTCAGTTAATTTGATATGTTTTTTTTTATGATAAGGAAAATTGCGAATTTCCGTATACTTTATAAATAATTCATTCCATAACAATAAAAATTATAATTAATACGTATGCAAATTTCTATTACTATAGTAAATAGTATTAGTATAAAATTCACGGAACGTGCAAGCACTAACCAATTTTTGGAATTTAGCGGCAGATTTTTGCAAATAGTTACCAAATTTGGTTACATTCGCATATTGCACTTTCTTTGATTAAATTTCACGCACGTGAATTTAAAAATTTCAAAATTTACAGCACAAGGTAGGTCAACCGACTTCAATTATGGCAAAGAAAAAATTATTTTGGAATTTACACACTATTTAGATTCGAGATTTAATATTTATTTATTATTTTTTCAAAATATAAAAAAATTTTTGAAATTAAACTAATTATTAAAAAAAAAAACAATATTTTGTTTATTTATTGATTTCACGTTGTGTGTCTCCCTTGTTCTTTTTTACATTTCCTTCTGCCTTCATTTTATCGTCGTTGACGACGTTGCCAGCTGTTTCTTTGACTGTACCAGTGACTTTATCTGTGGTACCTGGAATAAATTAAAATTAAAAAATTTTAAAATCGATCGATTATAAAAAAAGCAACAATTATGTGACAAATTAAATATATATTTACCTTCTACATAACCTTGATTTTTGGCTCCTTCATATTCACTTTGGCCTTCTAATTTTTTAGATTCGCCTTCAACTTTCATTTTATCGCTACCGACCAATTTTCCAAGGTTCTCTTCAGCAGCACCGGCATAATATTTGGCGGTGGAACCAGTCTTGGTTTGTTCGGTGTTGTTATCATTATTGGTACTCATGTTTAATTATTTATTATTAAAAGTGAAGTGTTTAATTGAATTTATTAAAATTTTGTATTGATATTTTTTTTTTTTTTTGATTTGAATTGAATATTGAATTCGAGTTGATGAAAAAAACAATTCATTTTTTCCCTGTGTATTTATAGGAAAATTTTTACATTCGATTTAAAAAAAATTACATCATTATTTAGTCATTACTTCACAATTTTTTAATATTTCAAAGCTTATTTGATTATATAAACGATTATCTCGTGAAAATAATTTTGTTACATCATTTCACCGTCATCATTAAGTAAAAATTATGATCGACGATGGGAGTGATGAAATTTTCATGCGAAGGGACGCATGGGTTGATAATTAAGTAATGACGGATCAGAAAATTTTAACGCCTCTTCAAAACAATCGAATGTAACCTTATGTAGCCATTAATAAATATTTTAAATGGTTAGTAAATATTAAATATATATTTTCCATAATAGATTATTAATAAATTACCACGTCGTTGTTAATATTTTTTCTAAGACAAATTAATGCTGCTTCACGGCATAAATTATCCAGATCTGCGCCTATAATAAAGTAAATTTTTTTGAATAACAAAAAGGCAATTTAATAAATGATAAATTTAGTAATAGCATATCGATCACAGAAATTTTGCAGGGTAAAATAAAATGTTCGTTATAACGAAATTTATTTATGTTCATACAACGATGTTCATTCGACTTTAACAAACATTTACTGTTATTACCCGAAAACCCCTCAGTTACTTGTGACATTGTTTCAATTTGTTCTTTTGTTAAATTAGTTGACATTTTATAAATTTTATTTGATAATATTGAATAACGTTGCTATATATATGTTTATTAAATACATGTATATATATATATATATGATTAATATCATAATGGAATTTAAAATTTAAAATTTCACACAGTTATAATTAAATAGAACCTTGTTATTGGGAGGCGGAATATAAATATGTTGATCTAATCTCCCAGGTCTTAAAATAGCCAAATCTAAAACTTCAGGTCGATTTGTAGCTTTTTTAAGGAAGAAAGGACGAGATGAAAAAGATCTAAAATTAAATAGTCAACAATGGGGTGGTTTTTTTTCATTACCTGCAATTACTAATACTTTGTACTTGTCTTCAGCTTTATTAGTGAAAAATCCATCCATTTCTAAATAGGAAAAGCAAATAATAAATAAATAGGTTTTTTCCTGGTTAAAATAAACAAACATATAAATATTTTTTTTTGTTTACCTGTTAAAAAACTTGTCACAATCCTTTCGGATGTATTTTCAGTGGTAAAATTTATTCCACGGGATTGTGCCAATATATCAAACTAAAAAAATCAATAATAAAATTATTTATTTATTTATTAATTCTCTAAAATAAAAAAGAATTTTTTAAAATAAGAATATTATTGTTATTACTTGATCAATAAATAGAATGCAAGGTGAATTGGATTTTGCATATGAAAATATTTTTGAAATATTTTTTTCAGATTCGCCAACTAATTTAGATATTATTTGTGAACTCTAACCAATATATATGTATATAATTATAGAATTTTATGAGCAAAAGAAAAATCAAGATTAATGAAAAAAAACTGATTTGTAAATTTATTACCTCTATTAATATAAAATTTATTTCAATTTCAGATGCTATCGCGCAACATAACATAGTTTTGCCTACTCCAGGTGGACCATAAATTAAAACCCCATTTGGTGCTGAAATACCAAAATCAAAGAATTCATTATTAGGATCATTAAATGGTTCTATAATTGATAACTAAATACAGTAATAATAAGTTTATCATTATTGAATTAGTTTAGTCAAAAAAAGTAAAGTGATAAAAAATAACTTGCTTTTATTTCTTCTATAATATCATCTATTCCAAAAATATCAGCAAATTTAACATCCAAAATCTTATAAAAATAAATATAATGAGTACTGTCATTATTATTATAACGCTCGTTATTTGTATTTACCTTTGTCTGGAATTCATTCAAATTTGAAGGTTTGACTATATTTAAGGATTCATAAAAATCATTCAAATCGACTGAAAATTTTGCACCTGAAAGAATCTTTAAAAACAATAATTATTATTTGATAAGTATAAATATAATACATATATTAATAATATTAGAAATACTAACAGATTTCATTAAAACTTGTTTACACAAATATTGTAAATCTGTTGCAACAAACCCATGGGTAGTTTTACTAATTTTTTCTAAAATTAAATTTTTTTTTCCTTTTTCAAATGGAATTTCTGATGAATGCAATTTTTTATTAATAAATTATTCCATTTTACGTTTTCCGCGCGATTTTTTTTTGTATTTATAAAAATAATACTCACTTTTTGTAATTATTTCCAATATTTTATATCTTTGATGAGATGTTTTTATATTTAACTCATAAATACGATCTAATCGACCAGAACGGTAAATTTTATTACTAACGGCATGAAATCTATTTGTTGTGCCTAATAAAATCAATAAAAACATTAATTATTATTGCTGCTATTATCATGAAAAACATCCAGCTTCTTTACCACAGCCATTACTAACCTATCACAAATATCTGTCCTTTTTTTTCAAGTCCATCACAATAATTATCTTCATTAATTGAATCAATAATTTTTATAAGAGCTGAAAATAATTTCATTTCAACACCTGTTTTTTTTTTAAACAAATTAATAAAACTATAAATAATCCTTGGAGGAATTCAAAAAATAAATAATATTATTAATCACCTGAATTGACAATAGCAGAGTTATCAGATATTATATCTATTTCATCCATTATAATAATAGAAACTGGATTTATCGTCATCATTGATTCAAACATTGTACATAACCTATTTTCTACTATGCCTTCGTCTTTTTTTTTTAATTAAGACAAATTTCAATTAAATAGATAAATTAATTTATAGAATGAATATGTAATTGACAATAAAAATATCTATTATATAACCAACCAGTTAGTTACCAGATTTAAATATTTCAGGACAATTAATTATCAGATATGGCAATCTAGAAGTTTCTTTTTTTTTAAAAAAAATAAGAATTTTAAAAATAAAACCAATTGATTAATTCTGAAAAAAACATTTCCTACCCGCAATACGTAAGGCTAAGGATGTTTTTCCTGTGCCAGGTTTTCCTATTAACAAAATTCCTTTACTCCTCTTGAAAACTTTTTTTTTTGAACCCTGATTGTTAGCACTGATTGCAGTAATCACAAATGTATATAATTGATCGATAATGCTTGTAACCACATCATCTAAGCTGCCAATTTCATTAACAATATCTTTGACCCATTTTGATTTATCCGGGAAGCCATTCAACAATAATCTAAAATCATCAACGTCGACATTATTATTATTATTTACATTAATTTCTAATTTGGTTGATTCTGCAATTCTCGCAACAGAATCAGCTGGATCAGTCAAAATAAAAGAAGAATTCACTCTTGATACTTTATAAAGTTGTATTCCATTACATCCATTTTGATAAATAATCGAATCACGTGATACAATTGACCCAAGATTTGCTCTCTTGAAAATCTCTTGATTAAAATAATAGTTTATCTGTTTAAATCGAGTTCCTAACGGCAGCGTTGATGGTGGTGATGATAGTTTAGATAAAATCACTTCTGTTGCAATTGGAATATTGTCTATCTAATAACAAATAATTAAACTTTATTAATTAAAAAAAAGTTTTTTCTAATTATAAATATATATGTTTATAGTCACCTTTTTTTCAAAGATAAAACTAATTGGAAATTTTATATTATCAATTTTATCTTGAACTGAACAAACACCTAAATTACAAGCTAAAGATCTTGAAATAACAATTTCAGTTTCACCCTCTTTTTCCATTATTTTAGAATTTACATCCAATGAAGCAGAAGAAGAAGAACTTATATTCAAATTATTCATCAATTGTGATAAATTATCGATAGTAGAAGTAGAAGTGATCGTTGTCGTGGGCAGATGGAATTTTAATTGATTAGGAAATAAATTATTTGATTTAAATAATTCTGAACGTTTTGAATAAAATTTGACTGATGCATAATGATAACATTTTTTATTTATTGAATTATTGTTGTTAACATTTTTTGGAGAGATCAAAGATATTGATATTATCTGATTTGGTTTGATGAAGTTTTTTAAACACCATGTTCTTGGAAACCAAACACATAATTTTGATGATCTAGTATATTCTGACAAAGTTATTATTAATTTAATTGGTAAGTTTCTAGAGTTAGCATAAAGAAAAAAAATTAATCCCTTTACCTTGCTGTAAATCGTCAATAATTGCCACTACAATCAGCTTTGTCATTACTTTTTTTTTTTGAATCAATTGATAAAAATGATCATCATTTAAAATTCTAAAATTATTACATAATCTATTCGATTTTAGTACCAGTTAAAACCAAAAATTCATTATTATGGGCGTTTATTCTTTCATCGATAATTCTTGCGGTGAAACTGGAGTTTCTGGCACAACGTGCTGAACTATATATCAAAACAGTTAAATTCATACACGTCAATTTATCTATGATTCTAATAATACCAGGACCTTCAAATTCATCTTTGCATCTTGGATCGTTTCTCATATCTTTAAGTATATTCATTGATAAATAATCATCTATCTTGTGTCCTGAATCTAGCAGTTTTTTCACTGCATCACGATGAAAATTTATCAAGTCTCTAAAGGTTGTTGGCCGAGATTCATATCTTGGATACAAAGGGTAGCATGTAGCCAAATAAACACCCTTAGTGTCATATTTATTTTTAAATTTTGTTATTAGTCTGATTAAATCGTTTGCACATGTTGACAAGTTTTCGACCTTAATAGATTCCATACGCCAATGTATTCCAATGTAACTTCTTAATTCTGATTCGACTATTTTTTTCTTACATTATATAGTCTGCGTATAGAACTGGTGGTTTTTGTTCAAGAAATAAATTTACATGAACATTAAGATGGTAGTTAACCATTATTACTTCAGATTTTAAACAAAGAAAATTTTGTATGATTTTGGAAATATTTGTTGCAACAGAATCATGGAATTTTAATGATATAATTTGTTCAAATTTAATCCTGGAAAGCGTAAAAGATATGATAACTCATAGTTGGATCGTTGGATTCAATATAAGTCTGATTACAATATCTGGGACTGATTGCATCAAAATTATCAATTGTTAATTGCAAAATTGTTGAAAGTGACCTTCTCATTTTTTTCATTTCATAATAAAAGGTGATAGTAATAATAGAATAATATAATAACAAAAGAAGATCATAAAAATTATAATTAAGGAATTGGTATTTATGTAAAAGAACAAATAAAGCTCGTAAAGAAGGGAATGAATTTGATAATGTGATATGCTTGCAGTTTAATTGTACATTGTTCCTTTTGGAAGGTTTTTTTATATTTCTAAGAGGGAATAGTCTCATTAGACAATATTGTAACTTAATTTTTTTATAAAGCTGCTCATAATGAAATCTGTCGGTAAATTTATAGGATTGTAGACATTAATAATTAAAAAGTTATGGCATGAAAGATTTATTCTACGATTTTTTAATTATTTCATGCATGCAATAACTAATTTTATGTATTTAAGAGTAAATCTTATACAACCATCCAGTAAAGCCATAATTTCGGCTAATTACTAAATTTTGAATCTTGTAATTTCTCTTTTTCAGTTCGATTACTCTTTCGTTTAATTTTCTAATGATTTAGCGTGTATCATTAAAATAGGACGGGAAAACTCCATTGAATATGACTGCAAACACTACGATTTGAAAGTACTTTAAAAGAGTAAAGGTGATTGCGACACTATAATTCCGGTTAATAGTGAATCGCATTAATATAAAGGAAGCTCGAACCGAAAAATGTCACCATAGGGCTATTCGCTAACACGTTTCTACTAATACAGTCAATAAAACCTTGCCATAGCCACAATAAATTTTTGCTATAACTGGTTTAGATGTAGTTCCCTTCTTTTACTAATTATTATTATAATTAAATGTATTTTATCTTAATATTTATATTAATGGATTTTATTACTATTAGTGAATTCATGTCACAACGACAATTAATTTTTGGCAGATATTTTTCTGTCTATTACTATTACTATATATTACTATCATTAATCTCACCACAACGTATTCACGTGACATTCAAGTTTATATACATGCATATTACAAATTGCTAGATTAAATTCAAATTACCAAGTAATGAATAATAATAAACCGTTGTTTTTTACATCCACAATAAACAAACGGATTTTTAATCAAATATCTATCCAAATTTCTAAATCAAACAATTTCTTCTAAATGTATAAATTCAGATGAAATTTTATTATTAAACTTTTAAATAATCCTATATAATTGAAAATTACAAAAAAAATTCTTTATTAAAATATCTCAACAATAATCATCTTCATCCAAAAAACGGATGCATATTACTTCAGAACAAAAAAACGCGAATTATGTATATCGAAAAAAAGCAAACCTGAACCAAGAGATATTGACTTTATGGAATTAGTACAAGCCAAGTTAGTGACATATTAAAAGATTCTGTTAAATGCATAAATTGATTCATATTATCAAGCAAAATTAAAGATTAAAAAGATCATATGTTACTCCATTTACTGATACCGAAGAGGTCTTGATTTTATAGATCGAAAAGGCTCTTCGATGCAATTTAACATCAAAAAATTTTTTTTACCAGAGGTTATAAATTAACTAAAATACAATCCGCAGGCCTATCTGAGAATTTTTGTCGTAGCGGATTTTTTGACTGGTCCCATGCATCTGCTATAACTAAACAGAAAAAATTCACCAATCAGCTTTCGAGGTTCGCGTTAATAAGATCAGGAGCTTAATTTGGCGGTCATATAAAATAAAATTTCCGGTTCCATGAAGACTAAATTGACACGATATGCGTAACATGATATAGTTGGCTTGGTCTAAAGACCTCCTAAATTTTGGGCAAATTTTAAAAGTATAGAAGTCATTTTTTGTCCTACCTTTTAAAAAAATAGCTCTATTAGATGATAGAATGTGCCTTTAGTTTTAATGTAATGGAAAGATTTTCTCAAAAAAATTGTTTGTTATAGAGTTCTATTCTTTTTAAAACATGTACTTTACTATGCTCATGAGAAATTTGAACGTTATGATCATTGCTAAATTTATACTAGTTTTTGATCATCATTACTAAATTTAGACTAACACTCGACATCATATCTGAATTTGACAGAAATTTTTAACCAAAATCACGTGAAGCCCTTTTTTTTAAAAAATTTATTGCATTTTGAACAAATCATGAAATCGCAATTTTTGAAATTTGAGCGCATGGCGCAGCAATAGGAGGTCTTTAGACCGAGCCCAATAGGACCTCGAACAATCATATGGGGTCTGGACAATAGAAACGGACCATGTTGTGAAAATGATGTTTTGAGAAAATTTTAAAAAAAGATCTGCATTTCAAGTAATTAAAACTTTAATGGAGGGTATCTCAAAGTTTTATTAAGCAAAGTGGGTATGGTTTCTAAGCCAAAAAAGTTCTACATGAGGAATTACATATAATAGTGATACTAACTCAAAATTACTTTTTTCACAACATGGTCCGTTTCTATTGTCCACACCCCATATTTGAACTGGTATGTAAGAAAACAGAAAAATACTCAGAATATATTACTAAAAATGGCTAGTGAGTTGCCTTTTTGGGACTTTTTTTTTTAAAACCCAATTTTTATTATGTAAATACTTGAAGATCACTACCCACTTTTCTCAATACAAGTTCAATTATAATTGTCCGAGGTCCTAGCCCAATCATATATTTTCAATTTCTGATCACATGACTATGCAATACGTGTAACATGTACGCGTAATCCGTGCAACCTAATAATGGTTTAAGCTACACCTAATTAAGAAAAGAAAACCTCAATGGTCCAAAATTTGCATAACCATATTTTTTTCACAAAGTTTTGCCAGTAGTGTGATATTTTAGATACCAATTTTATACCAATGGAAGATAAAGACCAATACCATCACTACATTCCAAGGTTTCTTTTGCGTAATTTTGCTATTGACAATTGTGAGAGGGTATTTGCGAGCAGTAATAATTTACTCAGAAAGCAGCTCTTTTTGCAGAAGAAAAAGAGAACGGAGCTTCTCCAAACTTACGACAGAACAAAAAATCAACTGGGCGTCTCTTTAATTGCAAAAACATATGGATACGAAAACATGTACAAAGATTTTAACCATGAAGATGCGATGCACGTGGAAGAAAAACTAGCAAAACTTGAGGGACAAGCATCAAAAATGATCCGAGATATTCTGAAGGCATCCCAAGTAGAAAATCAGATTGTTTTACTCAGAAGAGATCTCAGTAATCTACGCAAGTTCCTTTTCATTATGAACTATCGAAACCCTCAACGATGGTCTCAGTTTACCATGAAGAAATTTGACTTCGCCACTTTGCAGTTGGTAGAAGACTTCATGCGGCAGCACAAATTACAACACACTCGGGAAGTGTGGTTACAGAACATCCGTGAAATACTAGATACCCCACATGAAGACATCAAAAACAACTCGCGAATCTTTTTTATAGATAGAGACGATTACAGGCAGCGCATGATCGATGGTTTTCTCGTAATTTGGCAAGCTGGTGAAAATGACGAGTTTATTATAACCAGCAACGGGTTTGGAATCTTCGAGGGAGTGACTGGGACAATGGTTGGTGGTTTACCATTCCAATTTGCCTACCATTATTTTTATGTCATCTCTCCAAAGCTAGCGTTGGTCCTCTGTCATACTTCGCTCCGAAATGAAAGAAAAGAAATTGGATCCGACGTTTGGACTGAGACTTTTAAGACTATGGGTTTTAAACGTTCGATACTCGAAAATGCTCCTCATCCAGCAGCAATTCCGAATTATGTAGCGACTCCAAAATATGTACCAAGTCATGAATATGGCCGCAGCACTGATAGAAATCCAGAGACGGCATTTGACTCGCTTCTAAATAGCGTAGGTCTCAAAAGACAGGAGGATGATATGTTTACCTTTCGCTTTGCCAAAATCCCTTCGGCTACCGTACACCTCGTGAATTCTATATTGCTCAATGAGACTAAACCGGATCTAGTTTTGACTTTCTCTTCTCGTCCATACCTCTATAAGACAATTCTCAAGTATCATAAAAGCAATGTCGGTGTACAACATGATTTCTCGAGTTTGAAAAAAATGTTGTTTATGGAATTAAACAAAACTCACGAGGAAGACTTACATCTCCGGAAAAAAATCCCAGCTGGCCGCACTTTTAATTGGAATGTACGTGGAATGGATTCAGAATCCTGATCAATGTCAGGAGGATGTTACATATATCGCTCTTGTTTTCTTTTATTTTATTCATATTTGGGCCCATGTTGGCGCACAACGGCTTATGAGGACCTCTTCAATTACAACATTTTTCTATTTCATATATTAGTAGACTATATAGTATGGAGTATCTTTAATACTTATTTTCTTAGTTGGTTTCATGCATAAATATCTCCTACCGGATTCAAACCGGATTATTATTATTATTACTATATTAATATTATAAAACAATTAAAGACTAGTGCCGTAAATTATGATGATGGTAGTAATTGTATTTACGGCATATAAAAAGTGGTTGCAATTACCTTTGTGACCACTTTTGCAACCATCCTTTTTCCTTTTTTGGATTACGGCACTAGTCTTTAAAAACAATAATTATTTATTGAGTCCTAATTACGATGTGCTATAATATTGACATATCTTCTCGTGGGGCTCGTAACAATTATCAATTGATAAATTCTTTCTAATTTTGGTTTTATTAGATTCTGCTTTGAGAATCTTCTTTCACATGGTACACTTGAAAAGGATATTGTGTATGCAATTTCAATCATTCTAATTATTATTTTATCAAAATTAGTAAGATTGTTCCAATATTCACATCACAACATTATTTTGATATACAATTTTTTTATTAATTAATGATCAAAAATTTATCACCCTATTCCTTTCCTCTTCTATAATTAGAAATATTTACAAATAGTGCGTATGTTAATAATTTTTATTTAATTAAATTAATTAATCACAGCAGTTGAAGATGATCCAAACCATATTAATATAAAGACATGTTCAATCTATTCAGTATGTCCAAATTTTTTGCTACTTTCCTCCAGGGGTTAGCACTTACATTTGCCAATACAGAATATCTGTTCTTGTTCCTTCTTCGCTTTGTTAATCAGGCAGGTTTTACTTGCCCCTGGAAATTTTTGTACATATACCACCTTTTCGAAAATATCTCATATGATAAAATCGAAAATGGTACGTGATAAATAATTTGTTAAATTGGTTCTTAGAAACTCAAGAAAGATATATAGTACTTTGGTTAGTGCCATTTTTTTGGTACTTTTGGTACCTGGTATTTTGCGTTACCAAAAATTACCAGAATATGAAGCAGCAATAGCCCACAAAAAAAAAAAAAGTCTTAGCGTCCTTTGGACTGACTCCATCACTTTGCCTATTTTGACAGAATATAGAGAAATATTAATTCAACTAAAAAAATAATATCATCATCTATATTAAAAAACTTTTGACTTTAGTCATTCACATGATAAAAGTACTGACTAAATGTAGTTTCTCACCAAGGGCCATTTTAACGATTTGACGAAAGTAAAGATTGTTGTCGAGGATTAGTGAACCTTATCTGATTAAGAACTTGGATAAATTCTTTATCAAATAAATTTATTAGACAAATATATTTACTAAAAATTAATAGTATAAATTTTAATAAAAATTACTCAAAAAGTTTTTGAATTTCTTTAAAAAAAGAACATTATTTTTGCCAAGTCTATTTCCTTTTTTTTTTGTAAATAAATTCCCGGCTGATGAAAACAATCTCTCGGATTGTACTGAGCTTGCTGGTATTTCCAAGTAAATTCTTGTTTCAAACAAATGGTATACAAATTCTATATGGTTTATTTGGAGTGCTATATAGTATTATTACTAGAGATGGGAGATTGCATGAAAATTTTATGCGCATTTTATGCATTTTTTTTAAAAAAAAAAAAGATTTAGAATATATTATATATATACAGTGCCTAAAAAAAAAAAAAACAAAAACAAAAATAAGCATCTAAATATCATTTTCAATATTATTATTACTGCCACTGATTTCTTCTTCACCACTTTCTATTCTAATTGCTTTATCATCACCATCATCACATTCAATCATCGTCAATGATTGTAATATCCATATTAATATTATCATTCTTAGTATTTTTGGATATTTTAATTTGTTAAATATACACCAATTTAAAACGCACATTCATCCGGGAGTCAATTTGTTTCTCTTTTTATCATGTATAAAAGAAAAAGCGGACCAATTCATTTCAGAAGCAAGCTGATGAAATAGGAGCTGAAATTATCAATTCTACAAGGTTTAACAAAATGAGCCAAATTTTTGGTTTTGTCATATTTCTTAAAATACTATCAATAATATAATCGATGAAAAATTAAAAATTCAATTTTTTTTGAATAGAATTATGTATGGGACATTGCATGACTTGAAAAATAAATCATGCGCATTTCACGCGTATGTCATAAACAAAATTGACGATCGTCGGAAAAAATATTAATATTAATACTGGGCGAAAAAAAATTTTTTTACTATAAAACTCAAAATGTCAACTTATTTTTCATCGTTAGAAAATTTAAATTTATTACTTAACAAACTTATTAATACAAAAAATGATACCTTATCATTAAAATACATTAATAAACTTATAAATGATTTAACAAAGTTATTGAACGAGCCAAATTTTTATGATGTAGAAATTCGAGTTGGAGTAGGTGACGATATTAAAATTTTCAAAGCTCATTCCAGCATTTTGAAAGTAAGGTCTCCATATTTTAAAACTGCTTTATCAAACAATTGGATAAAAAAATCTGATGATGGTAGCATTATTTTATTTAAAAAAGAAAATATTCCTTCAAATGTATTTGAGGTTCTTTTAACGTAAGATTTATTTTATTAATTGAATAATTAATAAAATTGAATGATTGCAATAATTTAAATTATTTTACTTTATTTTATAGGTATA
This sequence comes from Entrophospora sp. SA101, assembly GCA_958430865.1. NCBI lineage: Eukaryota > Fungi > Glomeromycota > Glomeromycetes > Entrophosporales > Entrophosporaceae > Entrophospora > Entrophospora sp. SA101. Next base: position 40,472 of record CAUDNR010002469.1, on the reverse strand, counting down.
TTTACAATGGGACTCTTAATATAGATAATTTGGATGAAATTGGAATTTTTAAACTCCTTGAGGCATGTGATGAATTAAACTTTGATGAATTAATTAACGACTTGCAAGATTATTTGATTAATGTAAAAAAAGAATGGATTCAACAGAATTTAATTTATGCTCATAAAGTCTCATCATGTCATCAATCATTCATTTCACTTCAGAATTATTGTAGTGAAATAATTAATAAAGATCCAGAACTATTTTTTAAATCTAATGACATTGCAACCATTGAAAAGTCTATGCTTATAACTCTGTTGGATAGAAATGACTTAGAATTAAAGGAAATAGATATTTGGGACTACACTATTCAGTGGGGGATAGGACAAAGTAAAGAATTGGAAAAAGATATTTCAGAATGGAAGAAAGAGGATTTCATCATATTGAAAAATAATATAAAGGATATTATTCCTTCAATAAGATTCAATCAAATTTCTTCAAATGATTTTTCTGATAAAATTATTCCATTTAAAAAAGTCCTTGATAAAGAAGTATACAAAGAAATTTTTCTATTCTATCTTAGTGATAAATGGCAACCAAAACTGTTACCCCAAAAAGGCCCAAGATCAAAAACAATGGTACAAACAGGTAAAGAAATAAGAACAGGAAAATTATTAAATCTGCAAATGAAATCTCTAATTTCAAGTTGGATTAACTACAAAAATGACTTATATAAAGAAAACAATATACCTTATGAATTTGAATTAATTCTTCAGGGTACTCTAGATGGGTTTTCTAGATCTGTATTTGAGAATAAATGTTTTAATATTGAACAAACTGTAGCTGTTGTGAAACTTGAAGATACAGGAGAATTAGTTGGTGGTTATAATCCAGTTGGCTGGAATATAAAGGAAAAGTCCCCTGATGATAAATATTGGATTGAAACAAATGAAAGTTTTATTTTTAAAATTGATAAAAATCAGATAAATAATTCGATATTAAGCAGGGTCAGAATTCCTAATAATGCAATATATCATAATGGTCGAAAGATTAGTCAAACTGCAGATAATATAAAATTTCATGAAAAGACTATAAATTTTTGGGATTTACAGCTAAATAATAGTATTAATAATGAACCTTATTGTTTTTATTATTATCATCCTTATAGTTATGAAAATAAACTAAATCTTAGAAATAAAGATAGACAATCCCATTTGATAGAAGAGTATGAAGTTTACAGGATAGTAAAATCAATTTAATTTAAGATACATATATTGTATTTATATATTTATAACATGCAAACTGTAATATATTGATGATGTATCAGAGTCAAATATGTATTACCTGTATTATGATGATTTAATATATTTTTAACATAACTTTACAATTTACTGTCTATCCCCTCACTATTATTATTACTATATATATATACTTCACTATATTTGAGAGTTTACTTTCCAAGTTACCTTGATATATAAAGAAAAAGAAAAAGAAAATATTTACATAGAATTAGTATGAAGACTAATCAATCCTTTGCTCCCAGTACCATCTAGAAAAGTGGTTTTATTGTTGAAGATATTTTATTATATGTATATTATTATGTGGACGATGTAGAATTTCAATTTCACATATAACATGTACATACATTATAACAAATTTCTAAGAAAAATCACATGTATGTTGACCAGCCTATCATTATATCCAGAACTATTATTAGTCTTGATCTTTGAACAACATGTAATATAAACATAATATTCATCTACTCCAAGATCATTTGCTCCACTTGGGTTCATGATTAGAATCTACAGCAGCTTTGTAAAAATCATAGATAAAAAAATCAATGACTGCATGGCCACATTCACATACATACATGGTTCCTCTTTCCAGAGAAGGCTGTGATAATGGCATCTCATCTAATCAAATAACCTTATTTACTGACATTGTCATTTTTTGTGGATTCCCCTCCAGTACCAGGTTCTGAAAAACTAAGGATGACTGGGTATCCTGCTAATGCTGCATTTTGAAATCTGTGCTGGATACTTAGCTCTAAAATTCTCCTTTAGAATTTTAATTATATTCTTCAAATTTTCATCATCAAATGCTTCAATAACGGCATACCCAACTGCTGGACAGATAAGCTATACTTCATGTTATCATACATAATCATGCCCGAAATTTTCCAGATTTCAGATAGTCTTTAACCCATAAACACTGGCAGCAAAAATAGAACTATCTTTCACTGCTTCTTTAAGCCTCTGGGAATCTAGTAATTTTTGCATTCTAACTACATAGTAGTCATTTTTTTATACATGTACATTCTTGAAACAGCATCTTTATCCTCATTACTAATAATTATCCATACTTTACAATACCGGTGAAGCTCTCATGGAAGATTGCCTGTTAATTTTTTCACGCCCCATTCTTTGTACTTATTTGGCAGATGTCCTTCTTGTAGAAGCTTTTCTGCAAGAATAAACCAATAAATTAGAAAATGCACTCTATATCGGTGAACTAGAGGTATCATGCTACACTATATTCAAAAATAGCAATAAAATCTTTTTTTTTTCACGGACTAGTTACATTACAAAAGTGAGTGGTTTTCAGAATATGATGATTTTTGAAGAATGTTTTTTCACCATTGGCATTTCTTCCCCTCAAAAATCTCTCTATACCGATAAACTATAGATACCATATTACAATTCACCTAAATATGGAACTAAAACCTTACTTTTTTGTGACTAGTAGCATTCCAAAATACACATAGTTGCTTCGCACTCAAAAAATAAATTATAATGTGACACCTCCAGTTGTGCGTGAAAATGAAATCTGTCAAAATTTCGTCCCCAAAATTTTAATTATTATTATAAATTTCGATTTCACGTAATTTCAATTTCACAAACAACATACCACTTGATTTACGATACATAAAAGTTGTTCCAGACTTTCGAAATACCTAAATGAAACAAGAAAGAGAAAATGTGAACAACGATTAAAAAGGCAATATGGCCAAGTTATTGTTGTTATCGCTTTATAATAATTCTGTTTTTATTAGTATATTAATATCACGAACTAAAACTATTTTTTTTACACTAAACTAACAATAAAATCATGTCTAGCTCATCTGCTCCATCAATTGAAATTTTCACCCCTTTATATATCTTTTTAAAAACCACATCTTTAGATAAAATTACCATTTCCAATATAATTACTCAACAATGGGAATGTGTCAAAATTAAGGATAAAGAACGTAGATGACATCTTGAATCATTGCAAAATATTAATCAGGTATTTTTTACCGCTTTGATATTCGTATATTGGATAATAAAGTGATGAATAAATATCTAGACATTAATAAGTATAATAAGATTGAAAAGTAACATATTGTCAGCGAGAATCCCTTTTATTATACTTATTATGATGATTTTTTAAGACAATGATGCCGACTATTTCTGATTAGGATGGATATTTGTGCAAAAAAATAATGATGCCTTATTAACCCATCTTTATATTTATAGATGTTATTTATTAGGAACGAACTAACATCATTAAAAAATATGGGGCTCTTACATGGGAAATTCGATGAAGAAGTGAATTGGAAAGATTTAGCCTTAAATAATATATTGCTTTTGAAGAAAAAATCAAGTTATTTCGTTTATCTAATTTGGATTTTCTTTTTTTACGACTTTTTTCAATCTATTAGAATGAAGAGACACCGCACATGAGCATATTTTCACAAAAGTGAGATGAATTATCAAATGACGATCCATTATGTATTGGAATGATTGATCTTAGTTTAGAACTCGCGCTATATAATAATTAATTTTTTTTTTTGGAAAAAATGAATAGACTGATCTGCAATATTGATTTGTGGTTACCTTTAATAACTGCATAGAAAAGATTCGTAGAAAATTGCTAAACTAAAATGATGTTAGCCGGCTATATTTACATGCACAATTTCTAATTTTGATAATGGTTTTTCGCGTTAATTTACAAATTAGGTAATGAGTGGCTTAGCACTAAAGATTTTTAAACGAACAAGTCACTAAATAAAATATATTCTATGAAATTTATTTTTCACCTTCATATCCTCAATTTAAAATCCTTTGCTTTTTTTTGAGATTAAATACAAATGTCTTGGGCTCTTGCTTCACATTCCACGCTAATTAGTGATTACCGTCGTCATCGAGTTGGAAATGCCTCACCACCACCGGAAAACAATCATGTTAGATTGCGGTATTTTCAGAAAAGGTGTGTGCTCTATATCATCAAGTTTTGATGTTTTTAAATAAAATTTATTGTACATATTTTTTCTTTTTTCTTATGCACGCAATTACATTTTGATATAATAATAGAATCCCAGGTTTTAGTGTCGCACCTTATGATCCCCCACCTCCGCTGTCACAAAATCCTAGACAACCAAGTAAATATCAGGCGTGTTTAATGTGACTTGACCAACTTTTTAATTTATATTTTTTTTCATAATTAGAGATTTGCATCATCGGAGCAGGGATGTCAGGTATGTCATATAAATATTCAAAATAATAATAAATCTTTTGATGACATTATTTAAATCATTGTTTCTCAACTCTGTCATAATGAACGGATAGGACTATTTTCTGCGTTACTCTTACAGAAAGCTGGTATTCAAGATATTACGATTCTTGAATGTCAAGATCGCGTAGGCGGACGTGTGCATACACAGTATTTTAGTGAAAAAAAGGAAGAAAAATTATATGGTGAGCTTGGAGCTATGAGACTACCGGTAACTCCAGAACATCAAATGGTGTTCGATACTATTGATTATTTGAATGAGCGCATTCCTGAAGACGACCGGATCCATCTTATCAATTTTATCTTTTCAAATGACAAGTATGAAATTATTCAATTTTTTATCATGTGTTAAATAGTGATTGATTGAGGCGTTAGCATTAAATCTATTTCTGACACAATCAATAATCAAACAGCGGTTTATATTTTTATAATGATTCCCGCGACAATGGTCAAATTGGGGATATAGCATGGGCAAACGATTCTCAAAATTTCAACAAGCTTGGGTTCGCATCAACTGTTAATCCTGATTACCAAACATTACTCAAAAAAGCAATGGGTGATTTTATCGATGCCCTGAATTCAGATTTTGACTCAGGGCTCGATTATCTCTTGAAATTTGACCAACATAGTGTGTACTCGTATCTCAAAGAAGTCTACTTTCCTAGTCTCGATCCAAACTTGAATCAAAAGTATAATGTTGATGAAACCATCGGTGCGATGGAAATGACAGAATCTGCAACAGGATTATTTAGACTTTCGTTTGTTGAAGCTGTGATGGATGCTTATACATTTTCGAAGGTTTCCCAAGAGTGGAAAACGATTGATAACGGAATGCAACGATTTCCTAATGCATTCCCGCTTGTTTATGCAAATGAAAAGCGTGGAAAAGTAGATGTTAAGTATAAATGTAAAGTTTATAAATTAGAAAACATAGATGTAGATGGAATATTGAAATTGCGTGTACATTGGGAAGAAAACGGATCTGATAATGTGCGTGTTTTTGATAGAGTTATAATTACTTGCCCATTGGGCGTCGTTCGTCATTGGGAATTACCTGGTTGGTTATGCAAAAAATTAATATTTTCTTTGGGTAATTAATTTATAGCGTTACTGACATTTACGTTTTGTAGAATTAAAAAGTTTAGAAGACCCAAAAACAAGCGATAATTTTTATTACAAAAGACGTGCAATTCGAGAATTGAATTATGATAACTCTGCTAAAATCTTTTTGAAATTCAATTCTCGCTTTTGGGAAAACCAAACGGATTCACCCATTGTCGGAGGTAGCTCTACAACTGATCTCCCAATTCGGACAGTCATCTATCCATCATATTATGTTGGCATGCCAATAGATAAACCTGCCATCCTTCTCGGCTCTTATACTTGGGCAAATGATGCAGCAAAATTTGCTCCATACTCGCAACAGGAGAATGCCAGACTTTGTATTAAAGACCTTAAAATTCTCCATGGAGATCAGGTGGAGAAAGAATGGGATAGTGACCCAAAATATAATTCATCCATCTACTGGCCAAATGACCCAACCACTGTTGGAGCTTTTGCTCTTTTTGGTCCAGGACAATATAGCGACCTAATTTATCCAATGATAAAACCAATGTATAATATACATTGGGCTGGTGAATACACTGATATACATCATGCTTGGATTGTTGGGGCTTTGAATTCAGCTGTTCGAGTTGTTAAAGAAATTTTGATTCATTCTGCTATGGAAGAAGAATGGAGGGAGTTGATCAATGAACAACCATTGAAAAATTGGCACGGGCATTTAGAGGACGGCAACACAACATATTAATGTCAAAGTGTCATATTTGGTTAAAAATTTTATCAATGTGATCATGTCTTATCATATAATTAAACAACCCATTTTTTTTTGTATATACTTAGCTCAATTACATTTGCTTATTCTTTTGCCCTATAAAAAGATGGAATATCCTATATACAGAAAGGTTCTTTTTTTGAAATATACAGAACCCTACCAAAAATGGAAATTTATTCTATAAAAAAGGAAACTAAATTGCAGCTCAAATTTTCGTAACGTCCTCGTGATGGTTATTTATATGTGACGATTAAACTTGTGAGTTCAACTCTAAAAATAAATTCTTATTTGTCATGTAGGTTCTGTATATTTCATAAAAAGAACCTTTCTGTATATCAGATGACCCTAAAAGATTTGGTAGTTACATAGTCTTAAAACCATGTAACTAGTTTGCTAGACTATGTATCATCTAATGGGGCTAGAGTATGTATCTACTAGATAGACATAACTATGGCTATTAACCTAGTAAGTCGAGTTGTATGCTGTGTTGGTTGGTACAATTTCTTTCATTCGAGGTCATGCACATTAATGTGGTTGCTGGCTTTCATTCAATTATCAAATGTTTTCATAGATGCTCCCAATGAATAGGTTAGAAATATTGCTCACCTGTACATTTCAAATTCTGACATTTACATAGAGAAACTATTCTCTCTACAATTTTTTTAATGATAGGATTCACTCCATGTATAAGGCAACCTGAAATTAACTATTATAATAATCATGTTAATTTAAACATTTATAAAAAAAATATCTATAAAATAATTTTGTTAAATTTATTATTAAGAATCTTATGAGCCTTTTTCATGTTGGCTGCATTATCAGTCAAAACTGCAAAAACTTTATCTTGGCCAACTTCATTAATTACTTCTAATTTTTCTGAGATATATTCAACAGTGTGTGATGATTCTTTGGTTTCTAATGCCTTCCAAAATAGTGGTTTTTGGTAAAGTAACCATGAAATTAATAATTGATTTGTTACAGTTGTCTACCCAGCCATCATCACTTGTTATACAGACATATTTCAAATTTTCAATTTGATTATTGTTATTTTCAGTAATTTCATTATATTTATCATTTAACAATTTGATAGTGAGTGTTTTTCTGGATGATAATTCATAAGCAGGACATGGTTTTTTACAAAATTTGATGAAATACTGATTTTCTACAATTGATAAGGGGAGACCACTACCAAAAATTACTAGAGATAAATATTTGTCTAGTTCTTCTTTTTCTTTAATTGAACATTTATCAATGAATCCTTCCATGACTTTTTGTTTATTTTTTCAATGAAAATTATCAAAATCTTTCCTTTTAGTTTTATTTTTTAACAATATTTTAAATTTATTTGGTGCACTATTACAAGAAAGTAAATGTTTAATCATGTGAAGAGGTTATCCATCAAAAGCATGTTGACAATAATTACAAGAAGCTATATAATGCTGCTTGTTATTTTTTCTTTCTTGTAACGTTTTAAAAATGATTCCTAAAATGCTGTGGTCTCATTTTCTGGTTGTGTTAGATTGAGTACTGTGCACTTTGTGCAGCAAGTACTGTACGAACCATTTTTAATAATGATAATTGTACTTACATGCCTTTTTTGGGTTGGGTATGTGGGATTTATAATCATACTCAATCTCTAATTTTTTATGTTCATACAGTACTTGCTTGCATGAAGTGTACAATACTCAACCTGCATATACCCCTCATTTTCTCATTTAAAAAAATTTATTATTTTGTACAACCATGGCAAAAAGTGGTAATGGTATATAACAGGGTATAAACTACATCAGGAAATTTTCCCCGTCACAATATTACGTCTGTAAATTTTAATATGTAAAGTTGTAATATTTGCATAAAAATTATGTAATATTTACACTCGATGTAATAATTGCATAATTTTTGTATGCTTATTTGCATAATATTACGGGCCCGCCGTAAACTTACGTAAATAGTGTAATAATTACATAAATCCACATCAGAAAAACTTCCTGATGTAGGTTGTTACCTTTAATTCAAATTTAAAAGTTTATTCGAATTATTTCCCCAAAAAAAATCTACAAAAAAAAAGTTTTAAATTTCAAATTCACTTTAAAAACGTGTTAAAAGGATTGGTCAATTGTGCCTGGATTAATTGTGTGTTTGTAGTATGACAACACATTTACATTGAATAACAAGATAGTTTGATTGAATTTCACCTTTTTCTAAGATTCCTTGGAGAGTTAAATTATCTTCTATTTTGCCTTCTCTTAATCACTTTCTAAATAACTCTTTGCTTTCTTCAGAGTTTAATTTGATAAGGTTGAGAAAGATATCTCTTTTTGGCATCATTTCTTACTGAATAAAGTTTCCCAGTGATGTTGTAGTAATGATTAAACTGATAAGCATAGAGAATCATATTTCTACAAGCCCCTTCAGTAGGATTTCTCTTACAAAATGCAGACCAGTTTTCTTGATTACAATGACACTTCATGACTATATCAAGTGCCTTTATATCTATATCAGATCTGTAACTACTACTTAGAATACTAATTACTCATTGTCTGATTTCTTTGTTATTTAACTGTTTAACATTTCCTTGCTCTTTATCAGCTAATTGCTTTTTCAATGTTTCAATTTTGTTTAATAATTCTTTATTTGCTTGTTGTTGTTCATTTATAATGTTTACCATGATTTTTGTTAATTATATTCTTCAATTTTTAATAAATACTTAATATCTTTCTTTTTATAAAAGCATTATTAAGTATATTTTATTAGTTTATTTTTATATGCTTATTTGTAAGTGTATATATATTTATACATAATAATTACATTCTTAATATTCTTATGGAAAAATCTATTATCATTTATTATTGTTTTTTTTTAATATTATCTATTGTTAGTCAAGAAGTATAAATGAAGACAATTTGTTATAAATTTTTTTTAAAATAACATTCATTGTATTGCTATTATTTATAAAACTCATTATTTCTTATCATCATTATTTGCCTTTTTGGCATAATATTTAGGATTAGGAACTAATTTACACTCAATTAGGGTTTTTATTCATGAATATCATGATGTGTTGATCGCTTGATTTCAGTCAGGAATTTTGCTATAAATGGTATTGCAGTTTTTGGGGAAGATCATCATTCTAGAAAAAACAAATAAATTCTAAAAATTATGTGTTACAATAAAAATTTTTATAAATAAATCAACGTAAATAATGGTTTACATTCAATTATTGTCACATTTAATTTA